>CM076580.1:1642920986-1643031174 GCA_034641835.2 Pinus albicaulis
GACTGCCATTCTGGATCATGTGGCGGTCATATGTCTGGGTATGCCACATCCCAAAAGATATTGCGCGTTGGCTATTTATGGCCGTCGTTATTCAAAGATTGTATTTATGCAGTCCAGAAATGCCACAATTGTCAACTTTTTGATCGTAAGATGCGTGCGCCACCCGCTCCTCTTCATCCCATAATTTTTGTTGGTCCTTTTGCGAAATGGGGTATTTATTTTATTACATGTAACCCTCACTCGGCTGGGGGGCATGCATATATTATCTTAGCAGTAGATTATTTTACTAAGTGGGCCGAGGCGATGCCTCCATTTTTGGCTGATGGCAAGATTGCGGCAACTTTCGTATTTAATCACATAATTTCTAGGTTCGGTGTTCCTCAAGCCATTATTTCAGATCATGGAATTCATTTTCGAAATGTCATGATGACGGAACTGACAAATCAACTTGGCCTGCGCCACGATAGTTCCACTCCGTATTATCCGCAAGCCAATGGTCTGGTCGAAGCCATAAATAAAGTTTTAGTCACCATGATTAGACAAATTATTGGTATTCACAAAACGAATTGGCATTCCATGTTATTTTCAGCACTTTGGGCATATCGAACCTCAATAAAAACATCAACTAGTTTCACTCCCTTTCAACTCGTTTACAGTTTGGAAGTTGTGTTGCCGATTGAATGCGAAATTCTGTCACTGAAATTAGCCATAGAATTACTCCTAGCTACGTCTGAGGAGGAGAAACGTTTCTTGTGCTTAGTTCAGTTGGATGAGAATCGACGAAATGTTGCAATAGCAAACGAGGCTCATGCTAAACAAATAAAATCTCAGTATGATAGAAGTGTTACCCCTCGAAATTTTTCAGAAGGAGACCTAGTCTTAGTTTATGATCAAGCCAACTGTTGGGGCCCTTGTTTTTGTTTAGTTTTGAAATATTGGCTAAGACATTTTGAATTTTGACCCTTTTTCGAGTTGCGGTATGAATACACATGGCAACCGCGACCGCGCCGCAACTACCAGGAGTCGCGGAGCTATCAAGGTGGCGCGGAAGCATGCGATAGCTGGAGATAGAACACGGACAAGTGCAGATGAAGGAAACACACATCAGAAGACAGAAAGTGGAACACGCAGATAACAGGAGAGAAGCCAGGAGAAGATGAAGTAAAGACACAGAGGAATTGATAGTCACAAGAGCGGGTGAATAAATAACAGTCACCCGGCTGAAACGAAGAGAATGCTGAAGAGGTTGCGAGGCTCGAGATAGGGAAAGACGCACAGAGCAATTGTGGAAGAATCATGCATGTACTTCCTATGGTTCCTCATCTTCTCCATTCTGCCTTTCTGTTCCGAAATCCATCTGTATCAGATTTGTAAGCTATCAGTGAGAATGCCATGTAATCATGTGTTTGGCCAAGAGATTAATACAATGGAAGGTTGCTGTCTCAATAAGATTTTTATGTGCTTGTAATGTGTTTATGCTGGTTTAAAATTTTATTTGCAAATGTCTGAATGCTTATTAAGTGATCTTGCGTATATAACTTTGTATATGTAATCGATGCACTGTCCTTCATGAGTTGCGGGTTTGTTCCTTGCCATTGATCTCATCCCCTTCTGCATGTGGTTGCGGCACGCCTCGGGTGAGACGCACTGCTCTCCAGAGCAGGGTGAAAATGCCGGCGTGTTCCTAGACTACACCGGACCCCTTTTGTTGGCCACAACTCTTGAACCTGGGTCTTGTCCGCGAGACTTGACTTCTCGCCAACAAATGGTTCCGTTGCCGGGACCTGCATGTTCTGAGGGGATCTAGATCATGGTATCGAGGATCTTTGAAGGAGCGATACGGCGATGGTGGGATGATCATCTTGACCAGTTCATTGCTCAGCAAGCAGAGCTGACCAAGAAAAAGGAGGCGGCGATCAAGGAGCTTGTTCTTTTCTCTGACTCAGCCAGTGATACGTACGAAATTTTCTGGGGAAGGTTCCCTACGGACCTTTACAATTGGTTGCGGAGGTTACGAGCGACGCTGCCCCAAGAAGGCTTGCGGAAGATAAACCGCAGGTGGGCGCACAAAGACCTGGTGGCACTGCATCGGGTAGACACTGAACTAACCCGCGCAGTGGATTTTTGGGTAAGGACCACGTTGGAAGGATACACTGTGGAGTTTTCTGCCGAGTGCTACCAATCCTTCTCGAAATCCGAGGCTGTTTTCCACTCAGGGCTAAGAGGGAAGCTGCTGAAGGAGATTCTGTCGTGGATCAAAGCTCTGATGGTGGATGAAGGGTTGATTGAATTTTGGATTTCCCTCTTGAAAGGTTGATACATAACTCAGATATTTCAGGTAATGTGAGTTGTGATATATCCCCTTTTCCCATCATGTTAAGGATATCCAACCATTCATCCCTAATTGTTTTCAACAAAAGAGCTTTTAAGGTGTCTTGATCTAGGTTTTCCATTTTTGCTCTTTTGATATTGTAATTAAATCTTTCCAACAAATCTTCCAAATTTTCATCTTCTTTTTGTAACATCTTGAACACTTCTTCCTTATGATTAACCGGCATACAATAATCCAAGTATCTCTCTAGAAATGCTTGTTTCATGTCTTCCCATGTTCTAATAGAACTATTGTTTAAACTCATAAACCACTTCAATGTTGCTCCCTTCAAAGTTGAAGGAAATAATTTCAGTTTTTGAGCATCTTGTAAGTAGTCATAAGTCCTACACAGCACTTCAAATTCGAATAAGAAAGTTTCAGGATCTTCAGTTTTAAGTCCATAGAAGTTTGGAAGGACGGAGGGTGAAATGTTTTTCATGGTTGTATTGGTTTCTTCATCAAGTATAGGGAACCCAAAAGAGCTTCCTATTCTACCTCTTCCTCCATTTGCACCTCTACCTCCTTCTCCTCTACCTCTACCTCTACCTCCAAATAGTGTGTGTTCTCCATTAAAAACTCCTCCTCCTCCTTCTTCTGCCATGGTTGACTCTCCTGTGGAAGTGGAAAGGTTTGTGTCCCTAACAGGAGTTTTTAGATCTTCTTCTATGGCAGGTTCAGTGGATGAAGTGGAAGGTTTCTCTAATGGAATATCTGATTTCAGGTCTTCTAGAAGTCCGGGATCAAGAGAGGATGGAATATGGGTATGAGTTGAAGGTGTACTAGCTCTGGATCTAGATGAAACAAGTGGTGTTCTAGAAATCAAACTTCTGCCTCTGCTGCTTATAAATCTTCCCCTTGAATCTCTCTCCCTACGCATATAATTGTTTTTGGATGCTAAGAAACAAAGGTTACCTAGTTTTCACTTCCTCGGCAACGACGCCAAAATGTTTGGTCTCAATCTAGTCTCCTAAATTGAGCTCATTTAATTGTCAACCAGGGTTGGTAAACTGCTGAAGTGAAGTGTACTGTATGTACCTAGGTGTTTGTTTCTTAATGCGTTATATGTAGTGTTTTGTGATGTTTTTGGTCTTTTGTAATGATTTATGATGTTTTTGGTCTTTTGGTGGTTTTATGTTCACAAGAAAGATGACTAGAAAGCTAATGGAAAGGAGCTGGTGATTAAAAACAGAGTGAAGCCTAAATGCAAATGCAATACTAAAAACAGAATCAAATCTAAACTATGACTAAGTAAAAGCAAAGCTTGATAATGAATTTTAAGCAAATGATTCAAAACACAAACTAAACTTGTCAAATTCTTTCATCAAAGGCATTTGAGAGAGAGCTTGAGACATGGTCAACTAAGTATGCAAATCTTCCTAACTAAACAGTTTAAACAACTAACTTATAATGATGCAACATTTTATCCTTGATTAGAGATTTGTTAAAGCATATTTGGAATAAAACATTTATACCATCATAAGATCTTCTACTCTAAAATTGGTTCCTAACTCTATTCTGCAACTTGGTTTGATGACACTACACTCCACTCAAAGGTTATGGATTTTTGAAATAGTCTTTTGAGGAAATGTTGTTTGTGAGATGATAGGGAAATTGCAGAAGTACCTCAGGCCTTAAAATGATATTGTCTTTTGTTCATGTGGTGATGAATCAATTATGGATTTTAGAACAAGAAGAGGTTTGTAAATAATGAAGGCTGTTTTGTTAATCTTAACAACTGAAGTAATCTAATGTGCAGTGAATGACAACTGAATGTGGAGTGCAAATGCAATGAAAAACTGAACTTAGAATGTCACTAATCTAAAACAATGCTGAACTACAAGTCATTATCAAACTTAAAACAGAACAACTGAGCATGAGTTAAGTGCAATTAAACTCCGGAGCATCCTAACTAAACTATCATGCATTATTCTATGGAATTATACAGTCTGTTTGTCCATCATGATTGGTATTTTGGAAGAGTTCCTTCTTTTGGAAGAGTTTTTAGAACAATCCTGACTGTGTAATTGAGTGCTAATGCAAATGTAAAGACTGAAAGCAATGAAAAACTAAGATATCATAGCCATTTCCTACCCATCATTATGATATTTTTGACAAGCGTTTAAGAGCAAGAACAACTATGGTACTTAGTGAAAACACACAACTAAAACGTTCAAGATCACAATCATGCTTAAGACAGTATAAGGATTTTTTGGAAGAGCTTCTTCTTTTGGAAGAGTGCTGAGCATAAGTATCACTGTGATGGTGAATAAAAGAGACTACAATTAAATCCTACCATACTATAGCCATTTCCCATTCATCATTATAATATTTTGGAAGAGCTTCTTCTTTTGGAAGAGTTAGAATGAGTATAACTACAGTAACTAATAAAAGCAACTACGAATTCAACTTCTAATCCTACAATACTATAGCCATTTCCCATTCATCATTATAATCTTTTGGAAAAGCTTCTTCTTTTGGAAGAGTTTTTAGAATGAGTATAACCATAGTAGCTAATGAAAACAACTACTAATTCAAATTCAAAAACGTAAAGGCGGCTAGAATACTTATCTAAATTACGCAAATAAATTCGTGCAAGAGGCAAGGGCCCTCTACCACCTGACGAAATCTAACTCCAAATCAAATCAACGCTTTCAAAACAACATTGTCTGCTTCATTAAAGATGAAATAACTTAAACAGAGCACTCTGCGTCTTCAGAAATGTAGCACAGAATCTAAGCAAAATCTGGAATAAAATCTAGCCTAACTCTCGATTTCCCAAGTGTTTATATAACAAATGCACATAACAAGACTTGCAAAAATTTCAGGAACATTGTCTTTCCTTATCGGAATCACATTAGGACTCTTGAAGTGGCTGCGTAAAAAGGAAAAAGACATCTGGACTGAGACAGTCCTAATAGAAGTCTGCCTTCCTAAATGTGTTCCCACGTTCCAAAACCATACCCAGAATTCGTTTCTTCCTTCATGGTGAGCAACGAACCATGTAGAAATGACGTGGAATATGCCCATATGCGGTTTTTCTTGAGAGGCCACCTGGAACATACTCAAACATGAAGACAGCTGCAGAATCACCGGTTAGCTACGGAATGTCTGCATTCTGCAGCTAGTTCCGGTCAAAATGCATTACAATGGTAAAAATCATAAAACTTAGCAAGTCAGTCATGTTAATCATTCTAAAAGTAATTTTAACTAAATTCATTGATCAATTGGGTCTAGGATAGCAATGGAAAAAGGAAAATGAGGTAAATTAAGATGAAAGAAAGCACAATTTTGAGGCTCAACATACCCCCACTGCTGTCTCCTTGCATGTCCTCATGCAAATTATCCTATGAACTCAGAGGCTTCTGCAAGAACATCTAATCCTCTCCTTCTCCTTTGTCTGGAAGCTAAAGATCTTCTGGGTTTTCCGATAACAAGTTTGAACCTTAGGTTGGTAAGTGCCCTGATTAGCTTCTTGTTCCTTTGCTTCAACTTTTCATTGGTCTTTTCCACTTTGTCTATATGTAGGGATAAGGTTGAGTTCATATCAGTTTTGAGCTTGACTTGATCTTTGAGAATTTCATTCTCATTTTTGATGTGTCTATTAAGTATTTCCAACTCATACCTATCCCTTCTTAATACATCTATTTCAGACAGTGGAGGACTAGGGGTTCTCTCTCTTCTTTTTGAAGCTCTCCTTTCCAAAGTTTCCACATAGTCATAAATTTCTTGTTGAGCAGGGTCAATTTTAGGGGTTCCTTCATTAAAATCCTCTTCAACATCTTCTTCAATGGATGTTTCCTCATCTTCTATATTAATCACCCCTGTTTGTTTGATTTGAGTTTTCTTTAGTTTCCCCTTTAGTCTGTGGCTTCTTCTTGGCTGAGAAGATCCCTCTCCTTTCTCCATGGTAGATTTCCTGATTACCTTTTCTTTCTTAAGTTGTCTCTTGATTTGAGTCAACTTCTCTGAGATGATTTCCTCACTACTTTCTTGGACTGTTTTGTCAATTTCAACTTTTGAGGCTCTCCATTTTCTACTTCTCCTTGTAGGCTGTGGTTCAGGTGAGGGTTCTTTTGGCTCTTCAAAATGATTTCTTATCAAGAAATTGTCCCATGTATCATTTGTTTTGGCTAAATGATGTTCAACCAAAATTTTAATCAAACCATGATGATATAGAGTTGTCTCTAAAAGTTGAACCCTTCTTTGAACACAGGAAGCCATCTTTTTCAAACTTTGAAGCAAGAAGTAAGGTAGGTTTAGGTCTTCCCCCAGAAAATGCATTATCAGTCTAATGTGGTAGACATAAAATGTGCCATATCTACCCTCACATGTAATAAATTTTTGCAGAAGAAGTAGTATGTTTCTCCATTTATTTTTCAATGCAGAACTTGGAATTCCTTTCTTAAATACAATGACATCCATGCCTGGTGATTTTAGAATTTTCTTCCAGGATTCATTGTGGAATTCTCTATTTTTGAACCATCTCTCTCCATTTCTAAGCAACCCTGTAGCTTCTGCAATGAAAACTTCAGTGACAGTAAATTTGACATCTCCCACTTCAACTTCAGTTCCTTGAAATGATTTTGCAAATGTTTTAGTGACTTCCTTGTGGAAGCCATTAAATTTCTCCAAAAATTGAAGCCATCCTATCTGTTGCAACATTTCTTTGCATTGAGGGTAGCCTTCTAAATATTTTGAACCCACTGGTTCAGTTCTTATAATGAAACCCATAATTGCTTCTTCAATGTTCAGATTAACACTCTTCTACCCACAGAAACAATAACTTTCACCTTTGAATTGAAATGGCTTCAAGTTCTAAATGACAATGGCTTCAAATTTCGGAATGATATACCTCTGTTTGATAGTGACAACAGCTTTCAAACTTTGGAATGATATACCTCTGATTGACAGTGACAACAGCTTCAAATTTCGGACTGATATGCCTCTGGTTGACAATGAAAACAGCTTCAAACTTCGAGCTGATATGCCTCTGTTTCTCAATGAAATTTTGGACTGATATGCCTCTGCTTGACAGTGACCAATGGCTTCAAATTCCCACACTGCTATACCTCTATCTCTCGGTGGCAAATAGCTTCAAATTCCCACACTGCTATATCTCTGTCTTTTGGTAACAAATGGCTTCAAATTCTTCACTGCTATACCTCTGTCTCCCGGTAACAAATGGTTTCAAATTCTTTACTGCTATACCTCTGCGTTTACAGTGATAATGCTCAATGCTATACCTCTGCGTTTACAGTGATAATGCTCAATCTCTGTCCACGGTGATAGTGCTTTGATATTCAAACTGATATACCCTTTTGCTCTGCTCTCGGTGATAAGGATATTTTTGTTTGCGGAATGAAGTGCCGGCTACAGAATGGAGTGATGGAAGTGGTCACGGAATGAGGTAATGGAGTGAGGTGGAGGAAACGAATTAATGATTGAAGAGACGGCGGAGAATTTTACAACGGAAAAGAGAATCATCATTGAATGATTTGGTTGGGTTACGTGAAGAATTCAAACACTTCGACCATTTGAACCGCTTAAATGATGTCGGGCATGGAATTTGAAATGAGAGATTTTAATCCAAAGTTTGTGGAGGGTTTATTGGTCATGATCAATAAAAATAATTAAAACAACCTTTTCGAACAATCCATAACTAAAACTATGCTAAACTTTATGAAATGCCATTATAATCTAAACTTGTTACCTCTGCTTTTCATTTGATTTTTGTAGTCTTTGTCTTCTTTGTTCTCCTTTGGAAGAGTCTTCATAATTCTTATTGATTTTTCTTATTCATGGATACACTGGATCATTTTGTTGCAATTCTAATGTCTGCTGATCAATGCCTTCAGTATTTGTAGCTGCAGAATGTCTGGCTAGCTGCAGAAAGGCTGATCAGCTGCAGAATGTCTGTTAAGTTGCAGAATGTACCTGTAGAGCATTTTGATCATGGAATGGAGTGTTTTTGGAATATAGGTGAAATGTTATATGGTATGAATGAAGATGGATGATGAGAAATGATGTGTATGAAGTGGATGATGAAATGGAATGGATTCAGTTTATGAAATGGAGTGAAAGAACATAAGAACTGCCCTGCAATCCTTGACATGTTTTATTCATTTACAGCAAGACATCAAACTTTAAATTTTAACATGGAAATGAGATGGATGGAGTATGGAATGAGATGAATGAAACATGGAATGAAGTAGAGTATGAATGAAATGAATGAAATGGAATATGGATGGATAAATGAATGGAGTGAAATGAAATGAGATGGATCATAAGCACTATGGATCTGAACTTATGATTTTGTAACAGCTGCTTGCAAAAACAAAATGGAAAAGTTAGAGTGTTAGAGAGACTCTGATTTTCACCCTATCTTTTCTGTATAAACATGCCAATCAATGATTGGTTTTCATGTTTATACCTTTATTTATTTTATTTTATTTTTTATTTTTATTTTTTTTATTTTATTTTTCAAAGAGAAATTCTTCAGAAAATTTAATCAAGTTGATGAAGAAGAAGAATTCTTCTTCATTAACTTCACATCACTGCTTTCTTGGAACTTCTTGAAAAATTCTTCTCTTGAGAGTGGTTTGTGATACAACTTCAATCTATGACCATTCACAAGAAAAGTGACCTCTTCTTCATCTATAGTTCTGATTTTTACTGCCCCATTATCAAAAATTTCAACAACTTCATATGGCCCAAGCCAATGTGTCTGAAATTTACCTTGAAAATCCTTGAATTTTGAATCAAACAAGAGAGCCTAGTCACCCTCTTTGAATTTCTTCTCATTGATGTACTTGTCATGCCATCTAGCCCTTTGCTGTTGGACTAGACTTGTTTTCTGAACTGCATCTTGTCTGATCTCATCCAATTCATTAATTTGCTCCAGTCTATGCTTTTGTGCCTCCGTTAAATCAAGCCCTAGCTGAACTGCCATTTTGAAGGTTTGAATTTGGAACTCTATGGGAAACAAAACTTGCTTTCCATAAACAAGCTCATAAGGAGTATGGCATGTTGTGTTTCTCCATGTAGTTCTATAGGCCCATAAGGCTTCAGGAAGCCTATCTACCCAATCTCTTCTATGTAGATGAATAGTCTTTGTTAGGATTCCTTCAATGACTTTATTAGTGGATTCCACTTGACCATTTGCTTGTGGATGATAAGGAGTAGATGTTCTATGTCTGATTTTGTAATTCTCCATCATTTGCTCCATTAGCCTTGATGTAAATTGAGCTCCTTGATTTGTAACAATTTCCCTTGGGACACCAAAACGAGTAAAAATATCCTCAAAAAGAAAAGTAATTACAGATGATTCATTAGCAACAAGTAATGGTTTAGCTTCTACCCACTTAGTAACATAATCAGTGCAAAATAATATATATTTCTTTTGTCTTGATGGAGGACTAATAGGTCCTACAAAATCCAAAGCCCATTTTTCAAAAGGTTCAATGTGTACCTGAGGTTGTAATGGCATCTCACCTGAAGGAGAAGGTTTCCCTACCCTTTGGCAATTGTCACACCTTTTGACATACTCCTTATCATCTTTAAACAAAGATGGCCAATAATATCCTAAATTAAGGATCTTATAGGCTGTCCTCTTATCTGCAAAGTGTCCGCCACAAGGTTCGTCATGACATGCCTTGAGAATCTCAGGCATCTCATCTTCACGAACACACCTTCTAATGATCAAATATGGACCTGTCTTGTACAACTCATTAGCGACCCATGAATATTTTGCACTATCATTAATGATTTTTCTTTTATCCCTTGCATTCATAATCGAAGGAAATTTTCCTGAAACTAAATAATTAGCAATATCGGCAAACCATGGAGTTTGAGTAGAGATTGCAAAAAGATATTCATCAGGAAATTGATCTTCAACCGGAGTGTCATCTTTGATATTTTGGAGTCTAGATAGGAAATCAGCCACTGTGTTTTGTTTTCCAGGCCTATCTAGAATAATAATGTTGAATTCTTGTAAGAGCAACAACCATCTTATCACTCTGCCATTAGTGATTGATTTGTTCATTAAATATCTAATTGCAGAATGATCAGTGTGAACAAAAGTTTCATAGCCTGTTATATAGTGTCTAAATTTTTTTATGGCATGAACAACAGCTAAAAACTCTTTTTCAGTTACAGTATAGTTTAACTCTGCAGGAGTCAAATTTTTACTGGTATAATAGATGGCATAGGGAATCAAGTCTTTTTGTCCCAATACTGCTCCTAGAGATGTATCGGAAGCATCTGTCGAGATATGAAAAGGTAACTTCCAGTTAGGTCCCCTTAATATAGGTGCTTCAGAAATTTTGGTTTTCAGGGTTTCAAAAGCTAACTGGCAATCAGAAGTCCACTTAAATTGACAATATTTGGTGAGTAATTTGAAGAGTGGAGATGCTATTTTGGTGAAGTTTTCTATAAATCTCCGATAATACCCTGTAAATCCTAGAAAACTTCTAACATTTCTTTGACAACTTGGAATGGATAGGTTAGAAATGACTTCAACTTTTGCCTCATCAACTCTAATCCCATCCCCTGAAATGTGGTGCCCTAAAACAATACCTTCGGTAAACATCATAAAACATTTTTCATGACTAAGTGAAAGGTTTGCTTCTTGACATCTTTTTAAGACTTTTTCCAAGTTTTCTAAAGCCTCTTCAAATGTGTCCCCATAAACTATGAAATCATCCATGTACACCTCTACACAGTCATGTATTAGATCCGAAAAAATTCCTAATACTGCCCTTTGGAATGTTGCAGGTGCATTACATAATCCAAATGGCAATACTCGGTAAGCATAGGTACCCCAAGGACAGGTAAATGTGGTTTTATCATGGTCTTCAAGTGCTACTTAGATTTGATTGTAACCACTAAACCCATCTAGGAATGAGAAGTACTTTTTGCCAGCTAATGTATCTAATACTTGATCTATGAAAGGTAAGGGAAAATGGTCTTTAAGAGTAGCTTTATTCAGTTCTCGGTAGTCAACACACACCCTCCATTTTCCATTTTTCTTTGGCTCAATTACCAAAGGAGAAACCCACTGACTATCTGAAATAGGATAGATGAAATTAACATTTAACAATTTTTGCAATTCCTCTTTAACAATTTCCCTAAGATTTGGATTCATCCGTCTTTGAGGTTGTCTAATTGGTTTGCAATTTGCCTCTATATAGATGTGATGAGTACAAGTCTTGGGACTTATCCCTTTCATGTCAGTGTATTCCCATGCATATGCAGAAGAATGTCTCTGTAATACTTTGACTAACTCTTCTTGTTGAGATTTTTCTAGGTTCTTGTTTATGTTCAAAGTTTTGCCTGGGAAAATTTCACTTGTAGAGCTGCCAAATTTGTCCATAGAATGAAGAGACATCTGCCTAGATGACAAAAACTCAATATTGGATCCCTCTTGAAATGATTCATGTTTGTGTTTTGGAGAGGATTCAAAGTTTTCTAGAGTATTCAGAATTTGATTATCTTCACTAATTTCTGAAATTGTGAAGAGAGGTTGTAAATATTCTTCATCCTCTATCCATTGAGTGTCATCTAGATCTGTAATTGTCCTAGCTGGAGGATATAAAGTGAATTTCTTAGTTGAACTACCATCGGAGATATACATATCACCGGATCTACAACTAATAAAAGCATCAGCTGTAGCCAACCAAGGTCTTCCTAATATAACAGGATGGCCTCCTAGATTATTCTTGGGAGTTAGGATCATGAAATCCACAGGGTATTCCCAAGAATCTAGGGACACTGGAATGTCTTCTATTACCCCATCTGGTCCGATTACAGATCTATCTGCTAATTGTAATAGTGTGGGTGTAAAGAGAAGATTAGGAAGTTTCAGTTTGTCCATGATTTGTCTACTCATGATATTTATTGCTGCTTCTAAATCAATGAGTGTGTTTTGAATTTCAATTCCATTGATGTGAATTTTGACAACTGGATTTCCTGGGTCAAGATACTTTGGAATAGCAATCTTGCCCATCATAATGTCTGCTATTTGTCCTACCAGTTTAATTTTCTCGGTTTCTCTTATTCTTTTTCTTGTTGTTTTCATACTCAACTCCTTTATTGTTTTGGCTAAAATTGGGATTTCCTTGATGGCTTGCAATAATGGAATTTTAATGCAAACATTTCTCAATTCATCTAAGAAATCATAATTAGGCACCATGATTTGTTTTTCTACACCTCTATCAATTTGTAATCTTTCCGGAAAGGGAGGTATAGAAGTAGATATGGATGGTTGCTCTAATACGGGAGTTGGATTTATTGGATCTTTTTGTTTTAGTTTTTCAGTGTTTGGGTCTTGAAAGGATGTGTCTTCCTCAAGACTTTTATTCACCCGTAGGGAGTCTTCCTCAGAATTATCTTGTTCTTGTATGATCACAGAAGGTTTTCTCTTTTCAAGTACTCTTCCAGACCTCGGTTGAACATCACTAAGGTCTAAAGGAGTAATTAAATAAGTTGGAAATTGTTGGCCTTCTATCATGTATGTATTCTAAGGGTTCTTATTATTGGGGTTTGGTATGGGTTGAGTAGGCAATTAGCAATTGATTTGATTTTTGAGGGAATGGTAATGGAAGTGGTTGATTTTGATGTGGTTGGTTCTGATGATGTTGTTGAGGATTTTGTTGAAAATTTTGTTGAAGATTTTGAGGAAAATTTTGTTGAGGATTTTGAGTATAAAAATGTGGATATGGTGGATAGGATGGTGGATACTGATAGTATGGAGAGTATCTTCCATAGGGACTTTGTGTTCCTGTGCCCAAGATTGAGATTGATTTTGAAATTGGGGCCAAGGTTGTCAGCTAAGAATTCCAAGGTGGAGGTTGATTATACATTTGATCATGGAACTTTGTGTTCCAGGTCCCCGCCAAGGTCTTCTAGATACAAAATTGAGAGACTCGTGAATCGTAGGAGTTTCTCCCGAAAGATGCCTTGAGACTGTGAAGAGAAGGACAATTTTTTAGTCTCATGTTTTCTTTAACAAATGACACATGTTTCCTACAACTTTTACATCCAAAGGACACTCTCTCAAGGCATGTTTCTTTTCACATTTGGGACAAAAGATTGCCAAAGCTTCGTATTCACCTTTTCTTGTCTTGTATCTTAAGGGTACCATTTGTTCACTAAGACTCCCTAAGATGTCAGATTTAAAATCATCAAGCATGTGTCCTATTTCTTAATCTACTTACTGCCCAGAAGGAGACTTCTATTTCCTTGCAAGATCAGGGTCTCTTGGTCCTTTTATAGTTTTAGATTTCCCTCTTGAAAGGTTGATACATAATTCAGCTATTTCAGGTAATGTGAGCTGAGATATATCTCCTTTTCCCATCATGTTAAGGATATCTAACCATTCATCCCTAATTGTCTTCAACAAGAGAGCTTTCAAGGTGTCTTGGTCTAAGTTTTCCATTTTTTCCCTCTTGATGTTATAGTTAAACCTTTTCAACAAATCTTCCAAATTTTCATCCGCTTTTTGTAACATTTTGAACACTTCCTCCTTATGGTTGATTGTCATACAGTAATCCAAATACCTCTCTAGAAATGCTTGTTTCATATCTTCCCATGTCCTAATAGAACTATTGATTAAACTCATAAACCATTTTAATGCTGCTCCTTTCAATGTTGAAGGGAATAGTTTAAGTTTTTGGGCATCTTGTAAGTAATCATAGGTTCTACATAGCACTTCAAATTCGAATAAGAAGGTTTCAGGATCTTCAGTTTTAAGTCCATAGAAGTTTGGAAGGACAGAGGGTGAAATGTTTTTCATGGTTGTATTAGTTTCTTCATCAATTATAGGGAACCCAAAAGAGCTTCCTATTCTACCTCTTCCTCCATTTGCACCTCTACCTCCTTCTCCTCTACCTCCTTCTCCTTTACCTCTACCTCTACCTCCAAATAGTGTGTTTTCTCCATTAAAAAATCCTCCTCCTCCTTCTTCTGCCATGGTTGACTCTCCTGTGGAAGTGGAAAGGTTTGTGTCCCTAACAGGAGTTTTTAGATCTTCTTCTATGGCAGGTTCAGTGGATGAAGTGGAAGGTTTCTCTAATGGAATATCTGATTTCAGGTCTTCTAGAAGTCCGGGATCAAGAGAGGATGGAATATGGGTATGAGTTGAAGGTGTACTAGCTCTGGATCTAGATGAAACAAGTGGTGTTCTAGAAATCAAACTTCTGCCTCTGCTGCTTATAAATCTTCCCCTTGAATCTCTCTCCCTACGCATATAATTGTTTTTGGATGCTAAGAAACAAAGGTTACCTAGTTTTCACTTCCCCGGCAACGGCGCCAAAATGTTTGGTCTCAATCTAGTCTCCTAAATTGAGCTCCTTTAATTGTCAACCAGGGTTGGTAAACTGCTGAAGTGAAGTGTACTGTATGTACCTAGGTGTTTGTTTCTTAATGCGTTGTGTGTAGTATTTTATGATGTTTTTGGTCTTTTGTGATGATTTTTGATTTTTTTGATCTTTTGGTGGTTTTATGTTCACAAGGAAAATGACTAGAAAGCTAATGGAAGGAAGCTAATGATTAAAAACATGGTGAAACCTAATTGGTTGATGTCAAATGGTAAATGAAAATGCAATACTAAAAACAGAATTAAATCTAAACTATGAATAAGCAAAAGCAAAGCTTGATAATGACTTTTAAGCAAATGATTCAAAACACAAACTAAACTTGTAAAATTCTTTCATCAAAGGCATTTGAGAGAGAGCTTGAGACATGGTCAACTGAGTATGCAAATCTTCCTAACTAAACAGTTTGAACAACTAATTTATAATGATGCAACATTTCATCCTTGATTAGAGATTTGTTGAATTATGTTTGGAATAAAACATTGATACCATTATAAGATCTTCTACTCTAAAGTTAGTTCCTAACTCTATTCTGCAATTTAATTGAATGTCACAAAACCTTACTCAAGAATTATTGAGTTCTTTTCAAAGTAGTCTTTTGAGGGAGGGCTCTGTTTATGAAATGATAAGGAAATTGCAGAGGTACTTCAGGCCTTAAAATGATATTGTCTTCTGTTCATGTGGTTATGAAGCAATTATAGATTTTAGAACAAGAAGAGGTTTGTAAATAATGAAGGCTGTTTTGTTAAATTTAACAACTGAAGTAATCTAGTATGCAGTGAATGACAACTGAATATGGAGTGCAAATGCAATGAGTTGAACTACAACCAAACCTAAAATGTCACTAGCCTAAAACAGTGTTAAACTACAAGTCATTATCAAACTTAAAACCAAACAACTGAGCATGAATTAAGTGCAATTAAACTCCGGAGCATCCTAACTAAGCTATCATGCATTATTCTATGGAATTATACAGTCTGTTTGTCCATCATGATTGGTATTTTGGAAGAGTTGCTTCTTTTGGAAGAGTTTTTAGAACAATCCTGACTGTGTAATTGAGTGCAAATGCAAACATAAAGACTGAAAGCAATGAACAACTAAGATATCATAGCCATCTCCTACCCATCATTATGATATTTTTGACAAGCGTTTAAGAGCAAGAACAACTATGGTACTTAATGAAAACACACAACTAAAACGTTCAAGATCAAAATCATGCTTAAGACAGTATAAAGATTTCTTGGAAGAGTTTCTTCTTGTGGAAGAGTGCTTATCATAAGTATAACTGTGATGGTGAATAAAAGAGACTACAATTAAACCCTACAATACTATAGCCATTTCCCATTCATCATTATAATATTTTGGAAGAGATTCTTCTTTTGGAAGAGTTTTTAGAATGAGTATAACCACAGTAGCTAATGAAAACAACTACTAATTCAAATTCAAAAACGTAAAGGCAGCTAGAATACTTATCTAAATTACACAAATAAATCCGTGCAAGAGGCAGGGGCCCTCTACCCCCTGACGGAATCTAACTCCAAATCAAATCAACACTTTCAAAACAACACTGTCTGCTTCATTAAAAGTGAAATAACTTGAACAGAGCACTCTGCGTCTTCAGAAATGTAGCACAGAATCTAAGCCAAATCTAGAACAAAATCTAGCCTAGCTCTTGGTTTCCCAAGTGTTTATATAACAATTGTAAATAACAAGACTTGCAAAAATTTCAGGAACATTGTCTTTCCTTATCGGAATCACATTAGGACTCTTGAAGTGGCTGCGTAACAAGGAAATGGACATCTGGACTAAGACAGTCCTATTAGAAGTCTGTCTTCTTAAATGTGTTCCCACGTACCAAAACCATACCCAGAATTCGTTTCTTCCTTCATGGTGAGCAACGAACAATGTAGACATGACGTGGAATATGCCCATATGCGGTTTTTCTTGAGAGGCCACCTGGAACATACCCAAACATGAAGACAACTGCAGAATCGCCGGTTAGCTACGGAATGTCTGCATTCTGCAGCTAGTTTCGGTCAAAATGCATTACAATGACAAAAATCATAAAACTTAGCAAGTCAGTCATGTTAATCATTCTAAAAGTAATTTTAACTAAATTCATTGATCAATTGGGTCTAGGATAGCAATGGAAAAAGGAAAATGAGGTAAAGTAAGATGAAAGAAAGCACAATTTTGAGGCTCAACACCCCCAATGGCCTGAGAGTTGTTCTTTGTTCCCTTAGAGGTCTCATCTTTTACCTCCTCCATGGTATCTTTTGGTGCAGAACCATTCTTTTCAGGTGTTGTTTTTTTTTCTAGATCGATTATCTCACCTGTGGTGGTTGGCATTGCTTCTTTTTCGGTTGGCTTCTCAATCACCTTTTCTGTTGTTTTTTTTGGCTGAGTGCTAGTGCACGGCTTTGTCAGCATGGTAGGTGTCAGCTATGGTAGTGGCCACTCAACCGTAACTCTAAGCAGATCATCCTTCGTCAGTAGGTATGGAAACTCGTAAAAAAATCCTTCCATGGCGCCTTTCACACAGATAGGCATGTTGTGGAATGTAGCCTTGACTTCAGCTACCATCATGTATTGAACATATAGCATGGGCCACAGTCTTGGCTTTGACTGTACAACTTGATATAATGTAGCATTATAAAGGACCCAAAAAAATTTGTTCTCCTTGGCATGCACGGGGTCTAATGAAAACCATAATGTGGCATCAGGTGTAGCCTCACACATCTGAGGCTCATCTTTGAAAACTGGGTTTCCTCGATGGTCTTCAACCCAATCAGTGCAATCAATAGTAATAGCCAAGCATAATGGAACTGCTTTCCTTTCGCCTGTGCTTCACGCACATTTTCTAGGAATTCCTTCCACAAATAGTTGGATGAGTTATAAATCACACCTGTCTCACACTACCTAGCAAGAGAAATGATGTGTGCGGGCACCTCCTTTGGTTTGCATTTGCACATCACCTTGCAGGCCAAGATGAGTGTTCTAAACTAAACTGCTAGGTCATTTATTTCATTTACTACGAAGCCTTGACTCTTGTGCGAGACTTGGTATTTATTTTTAATTTTCTCTGGCACTGCTTTCTCTTGGGCTTTACCACTAAAATCAGCAATGGGGTTGGGGACTTTAGCAGGTATACCCTTCATCCTATGGATCAATGCAGCATCAATAGGGATGTGTTCTCCCAACTATATCCCATCATCATGCACTAGCTCAAGTAACTACTGGACACAAATGTCTTTTATGGGGTTTCACCCAAAATGAGGGATCTGCAGTAAGTTTAGCAGTCCTACCTTGTTCAGACCTAGCACCCATCTCTTAGGCTCAAGGAGCATGATGCCTCCTTCATAGGTGAAGTATCTAGGTATAGGTCTGGCATAATTTTTGGAAATTTATCGACATTTTCAATGTCCCAGTCCTCCATTTTGAGTTGTGGAACTTTAGCAAACATGTCCCCTTCCATCGGGACATTTTTTAGGGATTAATGGCATATATATACTTGTGTGCACCTTTTCCATATATTTAGGAAGTCAAACTGATGGTTTGCGCAGTGCAACATAGCTCGGCAGCCATGAGAATGGGGCCACTTCGACCACATCCTCCTCTCCTTCCACAATGGTTACAGGGACCTCGGCCATAGACCTTTTCAGTCGCTTAGTCGTAGTAGAGCGCGGCTTTGGGGTCTTCTCCTTCAGGTATTTTATAGTACCAGAATATTTCCCTTTATTGGACTTTGAGGGCGTAAGCATTTCAGCAACAAGGAGGTTGGGTGCAGCAGGGCCATCTCCAAGTCTTGTGGTCATCATACTTCCAAGAATTACGTATCCCAATCCTGCGCAATGCAACGCATCCTCAAATCTCGAATCCAAACCAAACATAGACACAGAGTATGTAGTAGCAATCAAGGATCTCAAAGCAAAGAATTCACTTAGAAAGAAAAGGGAACTATTGCAACCCCCTAGGTCATATTTATACTTGTGGCATGTCTCCAACGGCTCTTTCTGCATTAATGTGTCTCCATAAATGAAAAAGATGTCCCAAATCTGGCAAGATCCCTTCATTAAATGCAACCTAGATGCTCCCATAAATGGTAATAAAATTGTCATTTCTAGATATATTGTTCCAATGACTAATTTTTGACACCTCTACGACCCAGTCAACCTACTCATGCAGCTACTACATGAGCATCCTACCTTGTTGCACATCCACCATCCATATGTGCAGGTCTAAGGCTTTGGCCATATAGTCATTTGGTAGGCACAGGGTCATCCCTGTACGGCTTTAGACGGCTTCCATTGACATACCCAGGAAGGTGTTCTACGCTCAATGTGACCAGGCACATTGCACCTCCTTCAGTGATATCCTTAACAACATAGGGCCCCAGGAAATGCACCCTCAATTTCCCTGGGTGGCGTGCAAACTTTTTGTCATAAATTAAGACCAAATTGTATTCCTTAAAATATTTTTTTCTTGACATGCCTATCATTCCACGCTTTTTCGCGCGCCTTCTAGACTTGCTAGTGATAATTTTCAATAAAACTATCTTCTTCCAGAGCAATAAACCATGACAACTGGTCTTCGAGAGCATATTCTTTAGCCATATCGGTGAATTTTGCAATGCGCAAACTAGGAACAATGAAATCTATTGGAAATATTGCTTCTTTCCCATATACCATCTGGAAATGTGTCCTCCCAGTAAGCTTCTTGCAGGTGGTCCTATATGCCGAGAGAAATGCTGACGCTTTCTCATCCCAATCATTTTGGTTAGGATTGCACACCTTGGTTAGTGCAATTTCCAATATCTTATTGAATGCTTCAATCACGCCATTCGCCTGGGGGTGATAGGGAAAGATATTCTGATGATGCATCTTGAATACTTTTTTCAATGATTCAATGGTTTCATTTACAAAATGTATACCCTAATCACTTATCAGAATCTTAGGAAAACCAAAACAAGTCACAATATTCTCAAATATGAACTATGCAGTTGTATCAATAGTACAATCCTTCACAGGTTTGGCTTCAGCCCATCTGGTTACATAATCCGTTGTAGTGATAATGTAACATTCACCACTCTTCTTTCTTGGAGGATTGATAGGTCCCACAAAATCTATAGCCCATTTCTCAAAATCTTACAGCATCATATGTGGATGTAATGGCATTGCATATGTGTGTGATGACTTTCCCATCCTCTGGCATACATCACATGCATGACAATGCACATAGGCATCATTATGCAGTGTAACCCAGCTCGCAAAATCTTCTATGCAGTGGCCTTACCTGCATAATGACCACTAGCAACCCCTCCATGAGCCTCATTTAGGATTGCGCGTCTCTCATATTCGAGGACATATGTTCGCAAAACCTCATCCAAACTCATTTTGTACAATTGTCCAATAATAAAGTCCAGTGCGCATGCCACACAATTTTTCTTCTCCTGAACTGGATATTCGTCAAGCGCACGTCTAGTCATAAGAAATTGAATGATATCAGGGAAATGTTCATCAACCACCTTTATCACAAACAACTACACATCTGATAATCCATCTTCCAAATTTGTAGGTTCTTCACCTGTTTCAATGCGTGACAGATGGTCTGGCCCAACATTCAGTCTTCCTCATTTTACCATAATCTCAAAGTCATATTCTTGGAATAACAACAACCACCTATATATATTCCTCCCCAACACAAGTTTATCGACCAAGTACTTAAAATCATAATGATCAGTGAACATCTTAAAGTGGCCGCCTAATAGATAGTGGCAGAATTTCTGCAGCGCGTACACCATTGCTAGCCTTTCCCTTGCTATTGTTGAGTAATTATTCTTTGCGCTTGAAAGTTTTTGGCTTGCATAAGAAATAAGATTATCAATCTCTCTCGCTCATGGTTGTGCTAATATAGCTATGAGATCACTACAAGAGGCATCCACATGTACATGAAACACCTTTGACCAATCTAGGAAGATCAGGATGGGTGGAGTGACCATCTTTTCCTTCAGCAACTCAAAACTCTTCTGACAACCTTCATCCCAGCAGAACATTGCATATTTATTGAGCAAATTTTCTATGGGCACAGTTATCAGTGCATAGCCCTCAATAAAAATCCTATAATACCCAGTATGCCTCAATATTGAGTGCAATTTCTTAACATTCTCAAGTACCCTGAGATTAACTATGACTGCGATCTTTGCAAGATCTACGATCAACCCCTATTGGCATACAATGTGTCCCAAAAGTATCCCAAATGGTACAAATAATATAGACTTCTTCAAATTCAAGGAGATCTAATACTTCCTACAAGTATCCAACATTAACAGCATATTTGACACATGCTTCTTCAACAACCCAGATATAGTCCAATCATCAAAGTACACCTCCAAAAAATTTTGGATAAATTATTTGAAAGCAACAACTACTACGTGTGGGAAAATGGCAAGAGCATTCTTCAATCCAAAGGGCATGACTGTATATTGGAATGATCCCCATTCAGTAGAAAATGTGGTATTGCTCCAATCTTCTGGTGCAATATAGATATGATGATATCTTGAAAACCCATCTGTGAAGGAATATGCTTCTTGGCCTCCAACATTATCTATGATTTCATCAGGTTTCAATGTGATATTCATAACTCCCAGTTCCCCAATTATTCCTTTCAACTCTGAAAACTTTGTATGAAAAAAATCTTGATACTCGGTCAGCAATTCAACAACCTTGCCTAATGTATCATTATCCTAGTAGTCTCCAATATTTGCCAACTTAGGTTGTTCTTCATATCCAATATTCACTTGCATGATCTTTAAGGGCTTTGTTACATCTAGCGAGGTGATCGAGGGCCGAGCTACTATGTGTTGTCCCTCAGATTCGGGAAACATGATATTCCTTGGATTCTCTTCACTCGCTTCAACTTTCATATTCTTGCAATTCACAATAGCTTTCATCTGTGCATCCCAGGCTAGTGGAGCACACTCAATTCTAGGCTTTTTTGTATCAAATATGAATTCTTGAATATTATGCAAAGCTTGGCCAACCTTTTTATCACTAGAAAATCAGCCAAGCAAATATGATAGTATTAAATGTCAGGTAGAAGGATTTACAGTGCTGGGGCACATTAGAGGATCTGAAAATTTTAAAAATCTCTTAGGTCAAGAGGAAAAATCAAATTGTGCACCAAATACTCAGGAAAAATGTGTCTTTTCGCATATTTTTCTTCAATAAGTGCACCTTTGCGCGGCTTTCCCTAAAAACATCGCCCGGTCCTGGGAGTGGTGGAGTTCACTTTCCGAGACCACTTAGCACACTCCAGGAGATGATCCCACACTTGAGGCCGTCCAAGGACAGCCACCTAATCCACCTTGGGACCTCAAGGGATCACACAAAGGAATTAAGTGACACATATTGGAATCAACCCTCTTTCTTGGGTCACCATCCATCAATGTACCAAGGGAGGGAAGGATACTTTGAATTCATTTATAAAAGGCCACCAAGTGATGAGAAAAGGGAGAGCACATTGTTATCCTTGCCAAATTTTCCATGATCAATCCAAAAGTGTGCAATCTAAAGTAGAAGTAGCGAGAGGATTCGGTTTTTGGCCATCCAACAACTTCAATCCTTTGGAGTAGATAGAGAGACCTTGCACCAGTAGCTAAAAGGTAAAAATTTCCTTGCATTGGGTATTATAACTCCATATTTATAAGGGCCCTTTGGCAAGAGTGTAAATTTAGTATCTTTCTTCCTAACAACAAGAAATAAGAGGGGACTTTGATGCCACCATTAGTATTATTGTTATGTTTGAATCTTTATGAGCTTTTCTGTTTAGGTTTAGTTTAGTTGTGTTTTCTCTCTATATATGCATACTATGTCATGATTTAGTGTGTTTAATATTTTATAGCATGTTACTAAACTACTAATAATTTTATTTTCTTCCTATGACCAAGGTTTAGAGGCAGCGACCACTCCTCCTAAGCAATTGTGGATTGGTACACTTGTGCACCAAAACCACAACCAAAGGATTGATGATTCCAATAGCTTTACTTTTTTAGTTAAGTGGTTCTATTTGTTGCAGGGACCTTCTCTCTACTCTGGAGTGTTGCTGGGACAACTCCCCTTCTTTTCTTCTTTGCTCATTCACCCACAGTGAAAGTTTGAAGTTCAAAAGTTCTGGAAATTCCATTCTCGGGAAGTTGATCTCTGACCTGCGTGTGAATTACGTGCCTGTGTGAAGCTTTTCCGTGTGGAAACAAGAGACAAAAATTCTCTACGATTTTCCTTAATTTCCCAATTGTAAAGTGGTTGGAAGCCCAGAGAAAAACTGTCATTACTGTGTGTGGTGTCCCACAACTATTTAGAACTTGGTTTTGGCTGCGTTTTAGTATTGCTAGTTGCTAGTTTTAAATTTTAAAGTTTAGCTTCACAAAAAACCACATATTTTAAGTAGGGGGAATTTACTTGCAATCTGAAATAACTTATTTTTGTGAAAATATACACAAAAAACACATAGATAATTAGCTGTAGTAAGTGGCCCTAATCCACATATGATTAGCTAGTTTTATTTTCCCTAGTTACATCATTAAATTTTAGTTTATTTTTTACACTAGGAGTTGGGACCAGGAATTAATTATCTTAAGAGAAGCAAGTAATCTCTACTACCTTTGCACCTTTTGGTGACCCTAGGCAATCATATGAAAGCTTTCTTTTGATTTTCCATCTCCCTTTAGTTAATCACTCAGATTAATTAGGAAAAATTTGTAAGAGACTCACTAACTGCACATGATTTTCTTATAACAAGGAATAATCAAACATAGATTAATAGGGGACGTTTAAACGATTTCCGCATATCCACATCTTAAAACTGTGTGATTGTTCATTTTTTTCTCACACACTTCGACATCATAAGTGAAGCAAAGACTCCTTAAAACTAACCTATCTGAACTCACTAAATTTTCCCACAGGGGCCACAAGACAATTTATAGTTCAGGTTAGGACCATGAGGGTAGGTGTCCAATAAGCTACCATGGTCAATTTACATCTTGAGACATAGAATCTGACTGAATAAGGAGCTTTAAAATCTGTCTATCTGCCCATGAAAATAAAAACCAGAGCACCAGAGAGACCTGATTCAAAGGGGGTTAAGCTTAGGCCTAGTGCATGTGGTATTATTTGAGGCTACCTGGCCCATCTAATGATTGGTACTGGTATCTGATTTACCAAGAAGCTCAAGACTTGAATTCTCATGTGGGACAATGGTACTTAGTGACCAAATCTAGGGCATCCTTCCCTATAGGTGACGGTGTAGGTAGCACTAGATCCTCTACCCATAACGTTGGTCTATTCTTCGGCTCCTGGAAGGCATCACGAGTTATTTCCTAACATTAGCCCCAGTACCCATCAAAAGATATCTTTGCAAGGCTCAGTTAAAATTGAGAGTGTGAATATGTTTTAGGTCTCTAGGATTTTGAGTATCATGCACAAAAAAAACCAAAACCTCTTTTTGATGGATTGATCACATAGAAATAATTTAAAAGAAAAATAATTTTTGTTTTCACTTTTTTTTTATGTGGTCACCATTTTTCGTTTGATACTTCACCTTTCATAGAACTGAGGATTTTTTCCTAAACCATATCTAGTAGACACCATAATAGACCCAACGGGACCTCATCGATCTAGACGTCTTTTAGACCTTCCCCCATTATTGGGAGGATTTCCAGGTCTTTTTCCATTTAGGCGTTAAAGACAGAACAATGCCACCCTTATTAGTTCATCCTTTACTGGGGCATCTTTAGTTTGGAACCCCCTAGGGTCCCCAACACCACACCAGTGGAAACCCCCACAGGGTCACCACATACCACTCCTCCCACAACCCCTGGGGGTAGAGAAGTGCTACCCATTCGAGGAGCCATTTGAACACATAGCCGGGCACGTCATAGACAAACGCCATATCTAACCAGAACACTGTGTCTTCACAATCTGCAATGGCTCTCAACCCACATCACTATTATTAGCATCATTGAACTTACCCGATCTAACAAGTTAACAAATGACCCTATTGCACACAACCCAACATGGCCCCCCATGCCCACAAATCTCCCTTCGGATATTCCAAAGTTCGAAGGGAAGCAAGCAAAACACCCGGGAAATCACATAATGACTTTCCACTTATGGCTTATCGAAAAAAATCATTGATGATACCATTCGGCTGAGACTATTTCAGTGCACCCTAACTAGACCAGCTGCAAAATGGTATGTGGAGAAACCTTCTATTACACATGGAACCTTTAGCACCCTCACTACCGCATTCCTCACATATTTTTAGTTACCCATCCACCATGATTCCGAGATGGGATTACTAACACATTTTAGACAGACTCTAGTCATCCATATCTCGGACCATCTCCATGAATGGTGGCGATGTTGTAGTTTGTGAAAACCCAAACTCAAGGATCGAGTTTTGCTGGAGCTATTCCTAAATACTTTCACTGCAAATATTTCAAAAGATGTAGCAACCCAAAAACCTACATCTAAAGAGGATGCCATTAGTAAAGCCTAGCAGCTCGAGCTAATTTACACGTAGTCAGGATACATTTATAACATCCTACCTAATGCCTCGCGCCTGTAAAATTATAAATAATTTCTAGGAACATCGAACTCTGCAGACGGACTGATTGGGTCACTAACCCAAAATCACCTAGGGAGCAGTATTTAGTACCCTGGTTATGCGTATGATCCTAACCAGAACATCTTGCAACTCAGATACCAAATTCATCATGCACCTTTGCAGAATATGACCAATAGGGCGTAGTCGTACCATCATCAACAAGGAGGTCCATACCCTCTCGCTTAGGGGACCTAGTATGCAGCTAGAAATGTTAATGGAAGAGATTCCTGCCAGAAGTCATTCAAAAAGTAGGGGCAGGGACCCCAATATTCCCAATCCCCATCACAAAACCCACCCATGCAAAATAATGCACATGTGAACTTTATCCAACCTTCCCAGGCACAACCTCACCAATCATATAATCAAGAGAATCCTAGCTATCCTCCCAATGCGGCAAGGAAAAAATCAAAAAACAAACAGAAGGGAAATACTCGACAGGGTGGAAACAATCAACAAAACCCTCCTCAATCCCAAGCTGGAGGCAACTCCAACCGAAATCAAAACTAGGAGCCAAATAACTCCCAAGGGCAGAACAAGAGGATGAATCTTCAGACCAACCACTCTTGCGCAATCTGTGGTGAATTTGACCATTACACTCACTACTGTCCTGATATCCCCGAGCTGAAGAAACTTCAAGGTAGCTGAGGACAAGGGGGATTGTCACAGCAGAGATTTGTTATGTAAGATCCCTTCCCCCACCAAGGGACAGTTAGCACCCAGCAGCAGCAAACAACTCCTGACAATTCTAGAAAAAACAGCCACAAAATCTACATGATTGGCGCAAAAAAAAAAATCATTCACGGAACAGAAATTATGATACCACACCAAACACTTATTCGTCGGGGGCTAGCATGAGTTCACCAACAACACCATTGACTATATCAAAGATACCTATTGAACCTTTTCCAAATATGGCTAAGGGACCAACTAGGCGAGAAGGAAACCATTCCAAAGCGACCCATAACTATAGCATTGTGGATGATTTATCCCAATCTCCTAGCACCATGTTAGCTTTGGAGGAATTAAAATCATGCCCAAAGAAAAGGAAAGCCTTAATTTTCGGGTTAGGTGACATCGACCCTGCTAATTTGCACCTAATGGCTTTTGATTTAGATAAAGCCACCCTTAGGCTTCCTTCGATTATCGCCTTCTAGATACCGGTGTCAGTCCAAAACATCACCATTCACCATTGTATCATTGACAAGGGTGAATCCACATGCATCATGGCAAAGAACGTCTGGCATAAGTTAGGGTCTCCCAAGCTAAATCCATTAGACATCACACTCATAGAATACAACAGGCGCCCATCTGGTCCCATTGGTCTCTACCAAAATGTCTTAGTGTACTTGGCCAGAAAGATGATCCTTATAGACATTGAAGTATTGGATGACCAACTAGATTAAAATATACTCCTTGGGCAGAGTTATATGTACACCATGTCAGCCATAGCCTCCTCCATCTTCAAAACCATGATGTTCCCCCATGAGGATCGCATCATTACTGTCAACCAGTTGACATTCCATGATAAGTGATCCCTAACAAATGTTGATGTCATTCTACCCTATGTAGACACATCTACTAAGACACTTACACAGTAATAGGAATATGGCCCCAGCCAGTTCAAGCTGTCGTATATCCTCGGGTAATTTCTAGGATATCCCATGTTATACAAGAACCATCATCTGATATCACAGAGGCTCTGGTATGCATGGTGTCTACATCAAGCACCGAAGCCATCCACAAGATGGAGATGAGAAGTAACGACATTGATACCTCGGTCGTGGTAGCCTCTCTAGCATATTCCACCTCCCAAACTCCTTTCCTCTACCCCCCAACTAGTTTTGTCTCACAACAGGTCTTGGCCACAGTGGTGTTGCCAAACTTATCATTTGCAATTCCAGTTTGGTACCTGGTCCCACCTACCGCGACGGGAGTCAAAAAATTCATCTCTACAGGGTTAATCCCCCTCATTCCTGAGGAAGCCCCATATATTAAATGTTGAGATTCAACAAGATGATGAAGCTTAGTGAAAATCAGTCACCTTCACTAAGTGGGCCCGCAGGCTATTTTTAGGTGTAAGTCTATTTTTAGACTATGTTTATTTATAGACATTGTGATCATATTTCAGAAGTTGCACAATGATATTTGTGGATGGTTGGTCAAGTTGGAAAAATATATGAAATTCTATTTTTAGAATATTGGGTGAAGTCTATTTATATATCATCGATCTAAAAATAGAAGTATCGATTATTATTAGCCCTTAATAATAATTAGACTCTAAATATCAACTTATTCTCTTGGAGCACTTTATTTCAGTATAAATATTTGGAAAATCAATGGGATGAGTGAATTACACAATTCCTAGGGTTTACTGATGGTTCATGCATGGAGGACTCAGTTAGAACTGAAGTGGAAAAGTTATGAAAGAGTTGGAAGATAGTTCATGGAGTTGTTATTCAGTTTAACTTAGTTAATGGAGTTAAACTCAGTTGAGCTAGTTGTATCTAGTCTAACTGAATGATACACTAGTGAGAGTTAAGTGAATTAATTAGTTAATTAATTCACAACTATTAACTCACTAAAACCTGAATAGAAACAACAGTTATCTACAGTGCATGTCAGCTCCAGTGGAGACCCAGTGGAGAGATAGGTGAAAGGGAAAGATGGACTATCCATTGTGACTATAGTGATGCATTGATTGCATCACACTCACATTGGAGTTTCCAATGAGGATTTCGTAGTCAAGGCAAGGCCAATTATAATTCATTCATGGGTATTCTTCAACAGGGATTGCACATTGGAGGCAGGCTATCAGTTGGCAAGAAATCAGTGCATGGATTTGCAGATTTTTTCTTGTTAGTGTGTGACGATTGACTGTACTGAGAGATTGATGTATTAGGCTTTGTATGAGATTGTTACATCATCTCCATGATACATAATATAGTATAGGTGGGGTTTTTATCTTTAGGCTTTCCCATTAAACAATTGTGTTATGTGTGATTGTTTTTATTGCTTCATGTGTTTGCAATTGAGTTTTTAAATTTCCGCAAAAGATTAACAGTGGAAGGATTTTGTATTTAGAAACAAGATAAATATTCTTAGATCAGGAGAATATAGATATATACATGCATATGTTATATAATTTCTACATGGTATTAGAGCAGTGTTAATTCTTGAAGATTGCAATTGTGAAGAATTGTTGAGTTTGTGCTAGTGGACAATTCGAATTTGCTGCAGAAAATTCTTGGTGCGATGGTTGAGTATACATTGAAATTTCTTTCAATGGGTTGTGATTAGAGTATGCCCTTAATGGTAGCTTGAATGACATAGCCTGGAAGGATAGGATGGAGGTGTTTCGGGAAGGGAATGGACTAAAGGAGTTCATCAATAGCGATGTTCCTAAGCTAGGATCTAGCGATGTTGCATTACTTGATACATGGAAAAAGAAGGTAGCAAAGACAAGAATAATTTTGTTGGAAGGTGTGAAGGACCATATTGTGTCCAACCTTCACAGTAAATCCACTCCATTTGCAATGTGGAAGGTTTTGACAAATTTGTTCCAAAACAGTAACAACCAGAGGAAGTTGGTGCTGAAAGATAAGCTCAAAAAAATAAAAATGGAGAAGGGAGACAATATTCCAAAATATCTCACAAAGTTTGTCCACTGTAGGGATAAACTGGGAAGTGTGGGGATTATTTTTGATGATGAAGACTTGGTGAGCTTGGCTCTCCTTGGGCTTCCAAATAGTTGGCATAGCTACGAAGACTCTGTCAATGGACGGGAGAAACTGCCGAGTTAGGAGTGACTTTGGTCAGATCTTGTGCAGGAGGAGATAAGGCGAAGTACCAGGGATGGCTCTTCATCGAAGAATGATGATGAAGAGAATTTCACTTTCGCTACCAAAGAAATGAAATGGAAGGGGAATAAATCCCATTCAAAATCCGAGGCTAAAGTCAAGAAGCAGGATTTTTCCAAGGTGAAGTGTTTTCACTGTCACGAACATGGGCATTTCGCCACTAACTGCCCACAGAAAAAAAAGAACAAGAAGTTTGCTAGAGCTATATCTGGAGAGGCCTTAGCCTCGCAATTTTAACTTGATTTCTCTTTGATCGCATGCTTGGTTTCAAGCTCAATGGGATTAGTGTGGTATCTTTATAGTGGTGTGTATTTCCATACGACGTGAGACAAGGAGTTGTTTAGTGACTTGGAGGAGAAGGACCTCCAAATGCATAAAGAGATGGGCAACGATGGTTGATACAATGCGACTGACATTGGAGCCATTACCTTTGAGAGGGAGTTAGGTAAACCATTTTTTTTGAAAGATGTTATGCATGTTCCCAGTCTGAAGAAGAACTTGGTCTCGGTCGCAATGTTGGAAGACAGAGGTTATGACGTTGTTTTCAGTGAGGGAAAAGCTTTCCTGCGACATAAAAAAAACGGGTCAAACCAAGAGGATAGGGATTTGAGTTAAGAATATCTACAAGCTCAAGGTAGATGGTTGCATTGCCATTATGGGCAAAGCAGAAGAAGTGGTGAGCCAAGATGAGGGTGAATTATGGCACAGGAGATTGGGCCATCTTCACCATGGTGCTTTGAAGATTTTGCAACAGATTTATACTAGAATTCCCAAGGGTAATCTTGCACAGTTAGATCAGTGCAAGGGATGTACTATGGGTAAGTTTGTGAAGACCAACCTTCATGAGAAGGAGAACCATGCTTTGGTGATCTTGGAGAGAATTCACACAGACGTGTGTGAACCTTTCTCGGTTGCTTCAACAACAAAACATAGGTATTATGTTATATTTGTTGATGACTATTCTTGTAGATGCTGGATCTTCTTCATGCAGAAGAAGAGCGAAACATTCTCAAAATTCGATGAGTTTAAAGCATTGGTGGAGAAGGAGTCAGGGAAGCAAGTGAAAGCTCTATGGAGCAATAATGGTGGTGAATATATCTCAGGTGAATTCAAAGAATTATGTAGCAAAGAAGGAATTCAAAGAGAGCTCATAGCACCTCATAACCCACAACAGAATGGGGTCGCAGAGAGGAAGAACAGAACGATAGTGGGTGCTGCACAAGCTATGTTGCATGACCAGGGCCTACCAATGCACTTGTGGGAGGAAGCATGCAACACTGCGGTTTATGTGAAAAACTGTTGTCCTCATAGAGTACTTGGCATGAGTACACCTGAAGAAGCTTTTACTGGTAAGAAGCCTGATATTTCTCATTTGAATATTTTTGGCTCATCTGTTTACATTCATGTGACAAAGGATGCCAGGAAGAAGCTGGAGCCGACTACAGAAGTTGGGATATTTGTGGGGTATATAGAAACACCCCATAATTATCGTGTGTATTTTCCAGATATTCGGATGACTGTGGTGTGACGAGATATAAAATTCAATGAGGCGAAAGTCATGAAGTTGTCGCTTGAGAGGGAGATACACTTGCATGAAGAGGAGGAACTTCTTGTTCTGAAAGATATGCCTCTATATGTGGATCAGCCACAGGAGGAGATTCATGGAGTGGAGGAGTCCAATCATGCAGAACCAAACATCAGACAAGGCAGAAAGCATACCACAGAAGCTGAGAGACTGAAGCTTGATGCAGCATAGAATGTAGGAGTCCCTACATCACAACACAGACAAAGACAGCCACCTGACTGATTTACTGGATAAATGGCTCTTATGAGCAAGTGTATCATGATAGAGCCATCTTATTTTGAAGAAGAAATGTAGGAGCCCACATGTGTAGATTCCATGGTGGAGGAGTATGACTCCATTGTCAGAAATAGTGCTTGGGACATTGTTCCAAGGCCGACGGGAAAATCAGTTGTAGGATCAAGATGGATCTACAAGTTTAAGCAAGCTATTGATGGGAGCATCAAGAATTATAAGGCAATATTGTTGCCAGAGGCTTCTCACAGATCGAGGGGATTGATTATGAAGAAACCTTTTCACCTGTCGCATGGTATTCTTCCATAAGTACCATCCTTTCTCTCTCAGCGCAGATGGGTTGGCATGTTCATCAGATGGATGTGAAGACTATGTTCCTTAATGGGATCATTGAGGAAGAGGTGTACATTGAGCAACTTGAAGTATTTGAGATCTTCAACAGTGAGTCGCATGTGTGCAAGCTCAAAAAATCCCTGTATGGGCTGAAACAAGCACCTCATGCTTGGTACACTTGGATCGACAGTTATTTCACTGGACTTGGCTTCACCAAGAGTGAGGCGGATGCAAACCTGTACCAAATTGTGGTGGAGGGTAAGATTTTAATTATTTTTCTTAATGTTGATGATTTAATACTAACAGGTGATGAGCAGTTGATACACTCATGCAAGGAAGATCTTGCAAAGGAGTTTGAGATGAAGGATTTGGGCCTCCTTCATTATTTCCTTGGATTGGAAATATGGTAGCAGGAAGGTGAACTGTTAGTGTCTCAAGGCAAGTATGCTCGAGAGATACTTGACAAGTTTCACATGCAAGGTTGCAAGCCTATCGACACTTCTCTTCCAGGAAATTGGAGGAAAGAGGGTGCTACATTGGTAGAGGTAGTGGATGCCACTGTTTATCGACAGTTGGTGGGTTCCCTCATGTATTTAGTTAATACAAGACCAAAGATATGCTATGCGGTGAACTAGCTTTCAGAAGTGATGGTTAAGCCTACCAAGCTCTTTTGGAAGGCAGGCAAGCATGTCCTGAGGTATCTCAGGGGCACATCTAAGTATGGCTTATGGTACAGACAGACGAATGAGGTGAAGTTGCATGGCTTCACGGATGCAGATTGGGCAGGCAACCCAATAGACAAAAAGAGCACATCAGGAGGGTTTTTCAGTATCGGATCTACAACAGTTTCTTGGTATAACAAGAAACAAATATTTGTGGCACTCAGTTCAGCATAAGCAAAATACATGGCAGCAATTCAAGCTACATGTGAGGCTATCTGGATGAGGAAGATCTTGGTCAGTTTGTTCAGTTCACATTTAGATCCTACAGTGATACATTGTGATAATTAGAGTTGCATTAAAATCTTGATTAGTCCTATGTTTCATGATAGATCTAAACGTATTGATATCTGGTATCATCATATCAGAGATTGTGTGTAGCGGAAGATCATGTTGCTTCAGTACATTCCTACAGAAGATCAGGATGCAGACATTCTGATGAAGGCGCTCGGCAGGAGAAAATTCGAATACCATAGAGGCAGGATCAGGGTGAAGGATAATCCCTATCTTGTCGAGAGGGAGTGTTGAGATTCAATAATATGATGAAGCTTAGTGAAAATCAGTCACCTTCACTAAGTGGGCCTACAGGATATTTTTAGGTGTAAGTCTATTTTTAGACTATGTCTATTTTTAGACATGGTGATCATATTTCAGAAGTTGTAGGATGCTATTTGTGGATGGTTGGTCAAGTTGGAAAAATAGATGAAATTCTATTTTTAGAATATTGGGTGAAGTCTATTTATAAATCATCGATCTAAAAATAGAAGTGTCGATTATTATTAGCCCTTAATAATAATCAGACTCTAAATATCAACTTATTCTCTTGGAGCACTTTATTTCAGTATACAGATTTGGAAAATCAGTGGGCTGAAGGAATTACACAATTCCTGGGGTTTACAGGTGGTTCATGCATGGAAGACTCAGTTATAACTGAAGTGGCAAAGTTATGACAGAGTTGGAAGAGTATTTCATGGAGTTGTTATTCAGTTTAACTCAGTTAATGGAGTTAAACTTAGTTGAGCTAGTTGTATCTAGTCTAACTGAATGATACACTAGTGAGAGTTAAGTGAATTAATTAGTTAATTAATTCACAACTATTAACTCACTAACAACTGAACAAAAACAACAATTAACTACAGTGCATGTCAGTTCTAGTGGAGACCTAGTGGAGAGATAGGTGAAAGGGCAAGATGGACTATCCGTTGTGACTATAGTGATGCATTGATTGCATCACACACACATTGGAGTTTCCAATGAGGATTGTGCAGTCAAGGCAATGCCAATTAGAATTCATTCAGGGATCTTCTTCAGCAGGGATTGCAAAGTGGAGGTAGGCTATCAAGTGGCAAGAAATCAGTGCATGGATTTTTAGATTTCTTCTTGTTAGTGTGTGACGATTGATTGTGCGGAGAGCTTGATGTACTAAGCTTTGTATGAGATTGTTACATGATCTCCATGATACATAATATATGATAGTTGGGGTTTTTAGCTTCAGGCTTTCCCGTTAAACAACTATGTTATGTGCAATTGTTTTTATTGCTTCATGTGTTTGCAATTGAGTTTTTAAATTTCCGCAAAATATTAGCAGTGGAAGGATTCTATATTTAGTAAGAAGATAAATATTGTTAGATCAGGAGGATCTAGATATATACATGCATATGTTATATAATTTCTACATTAAGGAGATTGTCGAAACCATCCCATCAAAGTAAATTTCCATTGCAAAATCGACGGTTACGACCAAGAAAACTAATAAAAAAGGGAAGAAGGTATAAAATCCCACCATGCAACAGGAATTACAACCTTGTGCCATATGAGACATAGTAGGCCACGCTACCCACATCTGCCTAGAGTTGGACAATCTAAAACCGCTCCTCAGCTCTGCAGTAAATATCGTGCCAACAAGTTCTCGTAAAAAGAAACCATTCACAAAACATTAAGGAAAAGCATTGCGTACCAAAAATGCATGTGTTATATGTGGCCATTATGGGCATTACACCTATCATTTCCCAGAAATTTTGTGATAGAGGGACACCTTACACGCCATCAATCAATATTATCAAGTTGATCCCTCTATCCAGTCAACTAGAGAAGAACCTCGTGTCATTTAATACCTACAGGAGGCACGGTAGTCACCAAAAAGACTCTCATTCATCTTCCCTCCTCCTATCATACGTTGTGCATTGTGTGATGAACGTTACCACTTCGTTGACAAATGTGCAACCCTAGAACTCATTCAAAAGTGGTATCCAGTTGAACAAGTGTAATATGTTGGCTTGCAAGCAACAAAATTTTCATGTATGATATGTTCTGGAAACCACACCTTAGAACAATGCCATTACATCCCTCGGTTTCGCTTAACCCTAAATATTTTATGCATGTCCATAGTACGTGTTGTACCTTAAGAGAAAATCCCTTAGCTGTGATAAGGAATCATTGCTTAAGACATCTATCTTATTATGTCACGAATGTATATATTTGTCTCTGTCTTATCAACCCTCAAATATTAAAGATCAAACCCTTAAATATCAAATATATGAACAATCTGCAATGCTATATTTATCCAATGTTGAATGAAAGAATCAGAAGAAACAGAAGGGAGAACTTCAAACTGATATGTTGTTTTATACAGAAAATACCATTTCAAAATCCAGAAGAAGTATATGAAGAAATAGTTAAAATAGAGGAGCGCAAATTAAGGTTTTTTAACTCTGAAATACATAAGTATAAAGAGGCTGGCTACTCATAACTCTGTTTCATTCATAGATGGAAAAACATAATGTAAAATGAGAATACATTTCAACATTAACGAAATGATAGAAACTTGCATACTCATTCATTAACTTGTCAATCTCTGAATCCAAAAATTAAGCTTTGAAGGTCCAGAACTCGGAACCTTCCTTCCTCTTGAAAATTACATTAAATATGGTAAAAAAAAATTTGGAACTTATGTAACCAATTATAACTACTAAAACTGCTTCATGAATTTGAAGGTTGTCTATTACATGCCTTGAAAATGTCTTTTTACAGTTACATTGTCTTCAAAAAATGACATAAAGTAAGTATCCTAATCTATAGGAATTGCCCTCCGGATGCGGATGAACAGTAGGATAATGGCGCTCATTGGCTCCAGCCAATTCCCAAGGCGTTCGGCGCGTGGTAGCCACATGGGCCTCCACGGCGCCACAACCTCTGCATTTACTATGGCTGCAGGCTGCATTTACTCACTCCATCGCCGACATTACAAGCCTTCTGTTCTGTCTGGTTCGAGCATTATACCTCTCCTTCTCTGGCTAAACGAGACCACCGTCTCTCGACACACTCGCATGGTGACCCTGCTCTGTGCTCTGAGTGTATGTATGGTGCCTTTGAATAGTGCATGCCCGCCCCACTGCGCGGAGCCGAACATACGCACAAGCACGGGCAGGCGATGCTCAATTTACAGTTGCATAGAGTTTGAATCGGGCGCTCATTTCTCCCACAGTGATTTATGTTCGGGTGTTCACAGTGCTACTCAGCATCCTCCCCGCGCTCCTTTGCAGATTGGTCCGGATTCTATCTCTGCTGTTGACTCACTCCAGCTTTCCCAGCCTCGCGACATTGCAATGCCTCGACTCAGGCCACGCATGACCGCGAGGCGCGGAAGCTCCAGAGGCAGCTCGACGAGCGATAACCCCTCTTCCAGCAGGCTATTTTCTGAAGTTCCCCCAGCTTGTGACTATGGCCCTCCCCCTGCCTCTCATACGCCCATTGCTCCTCAACGCACCACCTCCCCTGCACCTCCTTCTGCCAGCAGTCGCCTCATCCGTCAAACCACTCAAAGAGCAGAATTGAAGTTCGATAGCGCCTTCAATCGGCCAACTATCACTGCGTACATCACCATCACATTGCGTGAGGAAGCCACCCTCAACCCGCCCTCCTGGACGGATGCTCCTCTGTCTCCTCGTGCCCCCCTCCCTGGTGAGCCTCGCCCCTCCCCTGCTCCCTCTCATAGTGCCTCGCCCTTCCCCGAACCTGCAAACTTTGCCACACCACCCTCCGGTGTAGCCTTTCCCTCTCCTTTGCAGGTCAACACTGAAACTGAACAGGCTGCGAATGAGCACAACAAGCAAGGCGATGTAGAAGATCCTGGAGCTGCCTACAGCTGCCCGATAGTGGAGGAACAGCCATCGCCTTCCAACTCCATCTGAAATTGCTATGTCTGGACGCAGTAGGCTCGTTCAACCCGTTTTTCCTGTTAGCAATGTTGGTCTTTTACAGCACATTACAGTTCTCTGGGTTTTGTTTATGTCAATGTTAGTTTTTTGCTACTGTGATATAACAAACACTTATACTCCACCGGTTTCCCTGCACATGGGCGGTGTAAATGTTGCTTTCGAGCTGGTTTCCCTATATGGGCAGCTTCGAACCAGAACTATGTTTGGCTTGCAAGCCCAGTCTCAGGCTAGTCCAGCTGAGCTGAGGCAGTTTTGTATCATTATACTTACATAAATAGAATTAGTCAGATTTAGAAAAAAAAAAAAAATCTATAGGAATTGCCGATGACGTGGATTATTTTCCTTTTGCTAAAGAAAACCCTTTTAATAAACCAAACTAATATGCCTCATTCATGGAGAAAAACCCTTTTTCCTTTAAAAATAACGGAAAGATAAATGGTAGGCCACGGGAATTGCAATCGCAAGCGGAAGAGGAGCGGGAATGTTTCGGGTGGAGGAAATTGCGATATGCGGTGAACGATGAAGCGAGGGGCGAGTGTGATGCGATGCGCGATGGTGCGATGATAGCATCAATGGAAAATGTATAGCAGAGTTGAGCACTGCAGAAATTTCGATAATGTGATGGACAATGTTGCGATGCGATCGCATCGGCAACGAGGAGTCACTCAATTCCTGATTCCGATTCTGCCTTCGGCGATGTTCCCTTTGAAAAGGCTTTCGGTGTTTCCATATGGATCTGTGGACCCGATGACAATAAAACTCAGTGTTAATAATCACTTGAAATTCGATCTCTGTTTAAACGTGGTTTTAACCCAATACTTAGTGTATTTTTGTGTGTTTCTGTCTATGAAACCAGAATGATACAATACGACACATATGTGTTTCCTCCAACAATTTTGTTACTTCCTCAAATGCCTGCCTCATATTAACTATTTTTGGAGTCCTGTGATTTGGCTTTAACTGTGTTTTTACCTTTGATCTGCAAGTTAAGCCATTGATTTTCTTGCTTTATGCTTAACCTTTATCCCTTAATCTCTAATCTGTGATCTTCACTGTTTGTTGTATTGTACAGGTGGTTGGGCTTCCATGCTGGGGGTTTTTTTCATCACCAGTGTTCATGAGACGCTGATAATACATTAATAATCAAACTTTGAATCCCTTTCTGCATTGATTTAGCCTCAGGATCGTTATCCTCGGCTTTTGCCACTAGTGTTTGGCTATGGGAGGGCCTGCAACATTAAGCCACCATTTTAAACCTGCATACAACGATAAACTTGTTATGAAATCCTACATTTATGGTTTGACTACTTCAGATGGCTCAGCGAGGGGTTATGGAGCGATGCAGAGGAAGGAAAAGGCTGAGAGGAAGGTTCTATTATATAAACTGAGAAAAAAACCTGGGCAAGTTTGAATATTGGCGCGGAAATGATGATAAGAAGTTTTGCAGAAAACCATGAGTGGTTTTCATGCTGGGAATAAGTGGTAAATGGTTTTATGTTGGGTGGATGTGATACATGCTAGTGGATGACACATGTCCCTTTAAAAACCGCTCATTTCACGCTGAAAAATCATGATGGAGGGGTTGGGTGAAATGGGCGCGAGAACGAATGTGGGCTGTTCGATCTGGGGAAATCAACAGTGGAGAATGCATTGCAGAATCACGCAAGGGCATGAATGGTGTGAGGGAAGGGGTGAACTGCAATGCAGTGATGAAGTGATGACCATCCAATTAGGAGGATCGATGATCCAGATGAAATCGGTGTGCCGTAGAAATGAATGAATGGAGCAAAGGGGTAGCGAAACAACGAGAGTGCACCGAATGTTTGATCTGGGGGAGCCAGATCAAACGTCCAAAACATATTAGCGAGATGGTTTGGTAAGTGATGATCAAGGAGGAAAACTGTTGGTGTGATGGAGTGAGAACCATTAGATCTGCAAGATCAACGGCTCAGATCCCATCGGTGGGGAAACATAAGGAAGCGGAAGAAATAGGGGCGGAGCGAAGTCCGATAGCGGGAAAAGGGCTAACGACTGAGGCTGACAGTCGCAGGTCCTAGTTGCATGGAGAAAGAAGCTGGGATCTTAAACCTGCGGGGGCTTAAAGGTCTGCTTATGAAAAAGTTATATTTTAAGGCCAAAATGGGCGTTTGTGAAGGTATTTAAAGGTTCCAATATATATAAAGAAGGGTTCAAAACCAACAAAAAGGAATTTTATTGGTTCAAATGGGACATAAACTAATTGAATTCTTTTCCTGCATAGATTTTTTCCATTCAACATATGACATCACTGCCGAGGGTCTCGGGGTACAGCTGAGAACTTCAGCTGGTGCCCCCGCAGTCGATATCCACCGTTGATCTCTATTGCCTCCGCAGTCAAACCAGTCAACTGCGGAGGCACCATTTCATTAACTATCATGCTGGTAGTGCCCGCGGGTTGGGTCATCCTGTTCAAACTTTGAATATCAGCACTCTCCACCGATTAAATTGATCTGCCTTTAATCTTTTGATAAAAAACCCACTTGTACAAAGTTTAAAACAGTTAAACTTTAATACATCAAACTAAAAAATTTTCTTTTTATGCCAAAGTATAAAACTATAATACTTTAACATATTTGCTTTTCTTTCAATTTCAGATTTTTTTGTATTTTTAACATAAAATTAAAAGGATATGCAGATGATCCACAACATCTGGCTCCACCTGGGGATAGTGTTTTTTGCCACAAAACATTAAGAACCTGCAGATCAGTTCCTTCACTTCGGGCATGGAGTTAAAAATTGCTTGATGAAAAATGTACAATGATAAGAAACCAGATATGTATAATGATGAAATGACTGCTTCTAATGTTGGAAATAGTGTTTCAAATACTTCCCATTCACAGGTAGTTCTAATGCTTCTCCGCCAAGACTTTCCAACATGAAAGTGTTATTTTTTCTAGCTTCAATGATTTTATACAGACCATACCATAAAGGATCAAATTTTCCATGCTTCCCTTTATCCTCTCTTCTTGTATCCCATCTTAGTACCAGATCTCCATTTTGAAACATGATTTATTTTGCTTTTCTATCGACAATGGACTTCATTTTCTCCTGATAAGTGACCAAATTGTCCCTAACCTTATTTCTGCTTTCACTTAATTCCATCATTTTATTCATTTTTCTAATTATGGCATTAGGTTCCTCTTAAGAATCATGAAGGAAAGATATTAATGGCCTTACTAACTAAGTGGGAAACAATGCCTAGGTACCATGTACTAATTCATAAGGCAACTTAACAGTGGATCTCCTAGTAGTCATCCTCACTGCCCACAGAGCAAAGACCAGCTTTGAATCCCAATTCTTCTAGTTCTCATTTATTGTCTTCTTCAAGATTTTCACCAACGTTTTATTAGAGGATTCTGCTAATCCATTTCCTTGAGGGTGATATGCTATAGAATGGGACAATATCACATTATAAGTTTGACAGAAGTCTATAAACCTGACTGAGTTGAAGACTTGAGCATTATCTGTCACAATATTCACTGGACATCCAAATCTGCTGAAAATATTTTCCTCCAAAAATTTCATTACAACCAAATCATTTTCTTTTTTGGAAGGGACTGCCTCTACCCATTTTGTAAAATAATTATTTGCAGTCAAAATCCATTTAAATTTCCCACTTGATGGTGGATTGATTTCCCCAATGAAATCCAATCCCCATTATCTGAAAGGTTCTTTAACAAAAACAGGGAGAATAGGTAAAGGAGCTAACCTTTTCTTTTCTGCAAACAATTGGCATTTTTTAAAACTTCTAATAGTCCTGTATACATCCACAAATAAAGAGGGCCAATAAAAACTTGATTTAAGAATATTATGAGTAGTTACTTTCCAACTTTAATGACCTCCACAAAAGCACTCATGATACTCTTTAATCACTTCTATGGTTTCCTCTTTTGTTAGACATAACAGCAACACACCAGTAGGATCTCTCCAATACAACTTAGCTTCAATTATAACATAAGGCTAAGCTTTAAGTTTCAAGGCTCTGTACCTAGCTCTGTTAATTGAAGGTGGACAAGAAAGGAAACACAAATAATGAATAATATCTTCGTACCAGTTTGAACAGAGGAATTTATACTTAATTGTTGCTTTTGTCTGAATGTGATTTGATTCTTTAGTGACTTCTTCTATAGGTGCAAGTAAACTGATTCCCAAAGCTTGGAAATTAGATTTTGTTAACAATTTAGCAAGTCCTAGTCCTTTGACTAGATTTGTTGGTTTGATATCCAAATCATATTCATGGATTTTAGCAATCCATTTCCCTCCTTTCCCTTCAACATCACTCTGTACTAATACATCCTTTACAGTATAATTAGGCACATATGCTACAATTTGAGAATGAAGTATATAAGTTCTGAAAGCCTTCAATGATTTAACCAGAGCATATACTTGTTTCTCCAATATATTATACTTCAGTTTTGCATCTCGAATCACTTTGCTAAAAAATGATACAGGCTACTCGCTTCCTTCTTCATTTTTTTGTAGTAGTACAGCAACGATTGTAGAAGAAGATGCAAATGAGAAATTTTGAAATGGCTTCAAGTAATTTGAACTGATTAAAACAGGAGCTTCTTGAAGAGATTCTTTAATTCTTCCAAAATATTCCCTTGCATCTTTGTCCCACTTTACTTCAGCCTCCTTTTTCAACATATCTATCATTTTCTTGACAAACTCAACATAATTTGGAACAAATCTTCTCAGAAAATTATTTTTTCCAAGAAATATTTGATATCCTTCTTACTTCGAGGTAGTGGGATTGTCTATATGGCTTCGACCCTTGCTGGATCAATCTTCACTCCTTGCTTTGAAACTATATGGCCCAATAATTTTCCTTCTTCTAGAGAAAACAAGGATTTTTTAGGATTCAATGATAATCCATATTTCCTGCATTTTAAAAATTCTTTCTCCAAATGTTGTAGGTGTTCATCGTCAGAACTTGAAAAAATTGTAACATCATCAAGATAAATAACTACAAATTTGTATCCTACAAAAGCAATATCCATTTCTCTTTGGAAAGTAGCTCCTGCATTCATGAGGCCGAATGGCATCCTAGCATACATGAATGTTCCCCAAGGTATAGTGAAAGCAGTTTTCTTTTGATCTTCCTTTTCCATAGCAACCTAATTATACCCCGAAAATCCATCAACCATGGATAACATGTATGCTCCAGTTACTTTCTGCAAGACAAATTCCATCTTTAGCAAAGGATATTTATCCTTCAGTGAAGCTTTGTTCAAGCTTCTGAAATCTATACACAATCTTATCTCTCCATTTTTATTCCTGACCAGTACAAGATTGGAAACCCAATCTGAATATCTTAGAGGAACTATAATCTTTGCTTGCAAAAGTTTCTTTACCTCTTTTTCAATTGGAGATAACAATAATGGGTTAATTTGTTTAAGCGTCTGTTTATGAGGCTTAATCCCATCTTTCAATGGAATTTAATGCTGAATAATACTTTTATCATAAGTTTTCAGATCTTCATATGACCATGCAAATACATCAGTAAACTGCTTAAAAATATATATATACCTCTCTTTGTATTCCTTTGAAACTCCTTTGAACAGTTTGAATATTTTAGGCTCATGTTGAATTCCTAAATTACAATCCTCCACTTCTCCCTCTTGGAATACCTTTTTCTGGTTTACTGCCACATCGTTAGCATCAAACAGTCTTTGAAGAGGTACCAAACCTCTGGGAAAAATATTATCTTTCAACTGAATTATCTTCTGGTCTCCTATTGTATGCTTAAGATTTTTAGACATCTCACCTTGGTCACTTTCATCCACTTCCAAATCAATTTTACTATCTTCAAAATTTCCAATCATCATCAAGAACTGATTAATCCATTCATCATCCTCAAAGACCTACCAATGCTTTACATTATCAGGAATTGAAGGTCGATGTCACAACTCAATGTCATATCTCAACCTTGGATTGATTGGTGTTTTAAATGTACTGGCTACAACTGTTAACGAATCTGCCATTCTATTCTCCTCTCTTGGAATAAACCTTAAATTAAAGGCCTAAGAATAATTTTCAACTAGATCCCATACCTAATTTCTATAGGACCTCAATCTGGGATGCTTGGTCTGACACCAATTTTAAATTTTCCTTATGATCAATTCAGAATCACCCAAAACAGAGATAGACTGAATTCCCATCTATTTAGCTGTTTGCAGACTTAAAATCAATTCTTCATATTCAACTACATTATTAGTGGATTAAAATTCCAGTTTGAAAGAAAAAGGTACAAGGTTACCTTCAGGAGATACAAATATGAATCCAGCTCCGGTGCCCTCCTTTAAAAATGCACCATCTAAATAACACTTCCGAAGTTTATTTGACTGCAGCTCCTTATGTACAATGGCTGAAGGGAATTGCTTTTGTGAATCTTCAGCAAATTCTGCATCTTCATGTAGCATGAAACAAGAGAGATCCTCCTTCTCTTGACCAAAAATGGGGGAATCACCTGCATCTTTCTTGGTAGTAGTTTTCAAAAATCTAGTTTCTTTGTATAACCTCCTTTGCTCCCCATTAAAAACAGGAATGATGGCATCTGTGAAATCTAATTTCAAAACTCCTCCAAGTTTTCCCTCCCAAGATATAGACAACAACATACCAAATCTGGCTGGAATATCTGCTACTACCACATCCATCATAATACTCTTAGCTGGAATTTGGGCTAAGGAAACAACCATATCTTTGATAAGGCCCACACACTTTACCCTTTTTGAATCAAAGGAATAAAGGTCTCTATATGGCTTGGTAATTTTCAAATGTAACTCTTTCATCACAGACAGTGGCATTAGATTATGTGATGCACCAGAATCTAGCATACAATTATGCAAAATGAAATCATGTAGTAGAACTGATATATAAAAAGGTGGAATAGAAGAATCTACCTCTTCAACATGAGGTCCAAAAGTAACCACTGGTTTCTCCTCTTGCAGGTTCACTATATCACCCACCTTGTCAGACTGAGATAAATTAATAAACTCTGCAATTTCCTTCTTATAACCAAGGGTTTTAACCAACTCAAGAAGTGGTACTTGAATCTTCACTTTTTCTAACTCTTTTGACAACCTGAAAGTTTGATTTTGTTTTGTCAACTTTTCAGGTTCTTCTTGGTTTTTGTTTGAATTTGCAGTTTGATCAGAAACAGTAACAATCTTCCCCAACATATTAGGATCATTATGTTTTATTTGGGAAGCATCATCTTGTTGTTTTTCTTTTTCTTTATCTTGATTCATGGGTTGTTTCCCTTTGTCTGATTTTTTAATTTGGTTCTTTTGTAGTGGAGTCACCATTGGAGTAGGTACTGATTCTGATTCTTTCTCTTCATCATCTTGGGTTCTCAACCTCTTTTTTGACCTCAAATAATATTTCTTATGCAACTCTGCCTGCATAAAATCAGTAAATTGTTTGCAATAATCATTCATTTCTTCCTGATCAAATGAAATATCAGCTTCTTTACATTCTTCTGCATATTATTTCTCAATTTCTTCTTTTGATTTGCCAGATCCTCCATATACACAACAGAAATTTGATCTTCATCTTCCTTTTCATTATCATCAATAGACGTGATGGTGTTGCCTCTATATATAAAGGTGCTTGCACTTGAGCTTGATCCTTTCTTTCTCTTTGAAAAATCTGCAAGGGTTGTTTTCTGAACTCGGGATTGAAAACCCCTTTGTTTTGTTATGCAGGTTTCTTTTTATCTAGTTCCAACTTTACCAATTTATTTGAAAAAAATTTAATGACCTTTTTCATATCATCTATCCTCTGATCTTGAAATGAGGCTCCTTCTTTATCTTGAACTTTCCCAGTGCAGCATACATATTTGCCTCAATCTCTAAGGCATCAGTTTGAATCTGTTCAAGAGTGGGGGATCTTCTTTCTCTCAATGTAAAACTAAAATCCGGCTCAAATTCCCCACCAAAAACAACCCTTGCTCCAATAGGAGGAGGTTTCATTTCCACAGGCAAACTATTGTACAACTTATTAAATCTTTTGACAAGATCACTCATACTTTCATTTGATTTTTTCTTTATAGCATTCAATTCTATTAAAGAATAACCATGGTCCCTTTTTTCTCCCCATCTCTGGATGAAATGTCTTTCTAATTCATCCCAATAATTTATTGAACCATTGGGTAATCCTTTGAACCATTTTCTTGCCTCTCCACTTAGAGACTGTACAAAGAGTCTCATTACCACATCAAGATGTTCTATATTAAAATTTTCAGTAAATGTGCAGAACATAAGAAAGTGTTGTTCTACAGTTATTTCATCTTCACTAGTAAATCTAGGGAGCAACTTGAGATACTCCTGAGGCATTGCATTCATTGGTTGGGGTAGATTTAATGGTGAATATCTATTCATCAAGAAAGCAGAGGCTACCATGTTTATGCCTTGATTGGCTGCTCCTTGAGTGGGGGTAAAATGGATACCAGTTGTAGATGGGGATGAATGAGGGGGAACAACTGATATAGGGATAGGTGTATGAAAAATAGCAAAATAATTAGCAACTGTATAAGGTTCAGTTTCTGTAAGAGGAAATGATACAAACTCAAAATATTTTTCTTCTAACGTTGGTTCTTGGAAATGAATGGGTGAAGGTGAGGATTATTTTTCCAGGAAAATGAGTTTCCGAGAAATATCCTTGGATGAAAATGTATGTGAACTACTGCCTAGTGCAAGCAGTGATGCGTTAGGTGTAGAAAATGTTTTTGTTTTCTGGCCCTTCTTCGAAACTAGATTTTCTGGATCAGACAAAATAGGAACATTTTGCTGAGAGGTATCTGACCTCGTGTGAGGCCTCTTAGCAGCCAGAATTATTTTAAAGAAGCACAACTTAGTATTTCCTCCTCTCTGAACAACCAGAGGAAATATGAACAAAACCCAGGGAAAACTTCGACTCTTCGCTCCCCGGCAACAGCGCTAATTAATGTTGTACCTTAAGAGACAATCCCTTAGCTGTGATAAGAAATCAGTGCTTAAGACATCTATCTTATTATGTCATGAATGTATATATTTATCTATGTATTATCAACCCTCAAATATTAAAGATCAATCCCTTAAATATCAAATATATGAACAATCTACAATGCTATCTTTAGCCAATGTTGAACGAAAGAATCAGAAGAAACAAAAGGGAGAACTTTAAACTGATATGTTGTTTTATACAGAAAATACCATTTCAAAATCCAGAAGAAGTATATGAAGAAATAGTTAAAACAGAGGAGCGCAAATTAAGGTTTTTTAACTCTGGAATACAAAATTATAAAGAGGTCGGCTACTCATAACTCTGTTTCATTCATAGATGGAAAAACATAACTTAAACTGAGAATACATTTCAACATTAACGAAATGATAGAAACTTGCATGCTCATTCATTAACTTGTCAATCTTGAGTCCAAAAATTAAGCTTTGAAGGTCCAGAACTCGGAAACTTCCTTCCTCTTGAAAATTAAATTAAATACGTTAAAAAAAAGTTTGGAACTTCTGTAACCAATTGTAACTACCAAAAATACTTCATGACTTCGAAGGTTGTCTATTACATGCCTTGAAAATGTCTTTTTATAGTTACATTGTCTTTAGAAAATAACATAAAGTAAGTATTTTAAAGAGAGAATCCATACAGGTGAAATAGTTTATAGAAGAGAGGAATAACCTGTTTCTGAGTTTTTTTAATCACCCAACGTTTTGGACTGTCTAAGTGAGTCCATCATCAAGGGTAGATGTCGAAAGTATCCTAAACTATAGGAATTGCCGATGACGTGGCTTCTTTTCCTTTTGCTGAAGAAAACCATTTTAATAAACCAAACGAATATGCCTCATTCACAGAGAAAAACCCTTTTTCCTTTGAAAAGAACAGAAAGAGAGATGGTGGGCCACGGGAATATCAATTGCAAGCGGAAGAGGAGCGAGAATGTTTCAAGTGGAGGAAATCGCGATATGTAATGAGCGATGAAGCGAGGGGCGAGTTTGATGCGATGCGCGATGGTGTGATGATCGCATTGGCGAAAAATGGACGGCGGAGTTGAGCATTGCGGAAATTTTGATAATGTGATGGACAATGTTGCAATGCGATCGTATCGGCGATGAGCAGTCACTCAATTCCTGATTTTGATTCTGCCTTCGGTGATGTTCCCTTTGAAAAGGCTTTGGCGTTGCGATATGGATCTATGGACCCGATGACAATAAAACTCAGCATCCATAATCGCTTGAAATCCGATCTCTGTTTAAACGTGGTTTTAACCCAATAATTAGTGTATTTTTGTGTGTTTTTGTCTATGAAACCAGAATGATACAATATGACACATATGTGTTTCCTCCAACAATTTTGTTACTTCCTCAAACGCTTGCCTCATATTAACTATTGTTGGAGTCCTATGATTTGGCTTTAACTGTGTTTTTATCTTTGATCTGCAAGTTAAGCCATTGATTTTCTTGCTTTATGCTTAACCTTTATCCTTTAATCTCTAATCTGTGATCTTCACTATTTGCTGTATTGTACAGGTGGTTGGGCTTCCACGCTGGGGGTTTTTTTCTTCACCAGTGTTCATGAGACACTGATAAGACATTAATAATCAAACCGTGAATCCCTTTCTGCATTGATTAAGCCTCCGGATCGTCATCCTCCGCTTTTTCCACTGGTGTTTGGTTGTGGGAGGGCCTGCAACATTAAGCCACCATTTTAAACCTGCATAAAATGATAAACTTGTTATGAAATTTTACGTTTATGGTTTTACTGCTTCAGATGGCTCAGCGAGGGGTTATGGAGTGATGCAGAGGAGGGAAAATGCTGAGAGGAAGGTTCTATCATAGAAACCGGGAAAAATCCTGGGAAATTTTGAATATTGGCGTAGAAATGATGATAAGCAGTTTTGCAGAAAACCGTGAGTGGTTTTCACGCTGGGAATAAGCGGTAAATGGTTTTATGTTGGGTGGATGCGATACATGCCAGTGATTGACATGTGTCCCTTTAAAAACCACCCATTTCACGTTGAAAAAGCATGACGAAGGGGTTGGGTGAAATGGGTGCGAGAATGAATGCGGGCGGTCGGATCTAGGGAAATCAACGATGGAGAGTGCATCACGGAATCGCATAAGGGCATGAATGGTGAGAGGGAAGGGGTGAACTGCGATGCAACAACGAATCAATGACCCTCTAATCAGGAGGATCGATGGTCTAGATGAAATCAGCATGCCGGAGAAATGAATGAATGGAGCAAAGGGGTAGCGAAACATCAAGAGTGCACCGACCGTTGGATCTGGGCAAGCAAGATCAATGGTCCAAAACATATCATCGGGATGGTTTGGTAAGTGATGATCGAGGAGGAAATTTTTTTGTGTGATGGAGCAAGAATAGTTAGATCTGCAAGATCAACGGCTCAGTCCCATCAGTGGGGAAACATAAGGAAGCGAAAGAAATAAGGGTGGAGAGAAGTCTAATAGCGTGAAAAGGGCTAACAACTGAGGCCGACGGTCACAAGTCCCGGTCGCATGGAGAAAGGAGCTGGGTTCTTAACCCCGTGGGGGCTTAAAGGTCCGCTTATGAAAAAGTTAGATTTTAAGGCCGAAATGGGGGTTTGTGAAGGTATTTAAAGCTTTTGATAGATATAAAGAAGGGTTCAAAACCAACAAAAAGGACTTTTATTGGTTCAAATGGGACATAAACTAATTGAATTCTTCTCCTGCACAGCTATTTTCCATTCGACATCTGACGTCACTGTGGGGGGTCTTGGGGTACAGATGAGAACTCCGGCTGGTGCCCCCGCAATAGATATCCACCGTTGATCTCTATTGCCTCCACAGTCAACCCAGTCAATTGCGAAGGCACCCATTTCATTAACTATTGTGCTGGTAGTGCCCACAGGTTGGGTCATCTAGTTTAGACTTTGAATATCAACACTCTCTGCCGATTAAATTGATCTGCCTTTAATGTTTTGATACAAAACCCACTTGTACAAAGTTTAAAACAGTTAAAATTTAATACATCAAACTAAAAACTTTTTCTTCTTATGCTAAAGTATAAAACTATAATAATTTAACATATATTCTTTTCTTTCAATTTCCAATTTTTTTGTATTTTTAACATAAAATTAAAAGGATATTCAGATGATCCGCAACAGTATGCTTCTCCCTTGAAGACAGATCTGATACGGAATCCATGGATAGCTCGATGATGCAAGAGGATGTGACGAGTAGATCCATCCTCTTCCTGTCAGCTGAAAAGCGGCTAGTTGGGGAGCCCTTAGTCACCCCCAACTGCCTTCCACGGAGAAGACCAACATGTGCATTATGTAACACACGCAATCATGTGGTCACCACATGCTCAGACCTAGAAGCGCTACGCCACTATTACCCGATCACATCGCGAAAAGAACAGGATGGGAACACCCATGTAACCACCATATTGTAGAGCACCATATTGAGACTTGGCATGACGTACCACCAATATGCCAGAAACAATGTCAATTGCACCCATCCAAGGAAGAAGAAATAAAATGATAAATTGACAAGCTTCACAAATTTGGGTTTATCTACCCCATCACTTACACATCTTGGGCTTCCAACCCTATTCCAGTCATGAAAAAATAGTGCACCATATGCATTTGCACCGATTTTTGTGATTTGAACAAAGCATGTCCCAAGGACAATTACCATACCCCATTCATCGACCAATTAATTGATGATAGTGCAGGTCACAAGGCCCTCTCCTTCATGGATGGATTCTCTTGGTATAATCAAATTCAAATCCTTCACACCAACTGGTACAAGACCACATTCACTACCCCCTGGGGCACATTCACATATAGGGTAATGCCATTCGGCCTAAAGAAAATTGGAGCCACCTTCCAAAGAGCTATGAATTATATCTTTCATTACTTGGCACACCTTATCCTCACCTACTTGGACAACCTCATCGTTCAATCCTAGAAGCAATCAGACCACCTTGAGGATTTGCGGTCGCGTTCAGTATCCCCTAGGGCGCATTCACATACAAGGTAATGCCATTTGGCCTAAAGAACGTTGGAGCCACCTTCTAGAAGGCTATGAATTATATATTTCATTACTTGGCACACCTTATCCTCGCCTACTTGGACGACCTCACCATCTAATCCTAGAAGTGATCAGACCACCTCAATCATCTGCGACTAATATTCCAATGATGTCGGTGATACAACCTACACTTGAACCCCATCAAATGAATCTTTTGCATCATAGCAGGAAGATTTTTAGGTTTTATCTTGTCCCAACAAGGAATTAGAGTGGACCCCCTCAAGGTCCAAGCTATCAAAGAGGTACCTCCACCTCTAACCCTTAGGAAACTAAAAGCTTGCACGGAAAGGCCAACTTTCTTAGTTGTTTCGTCTCAGATTACACCACTTGCGCTCAAGGATTCATGTGTCTCCTTAGTCAGGACATCCCATTCAAATGGGATGACCAAGCCCAACAAGAATTCGACACACTGAAAGACACATTGTCTTCAGGATCACTAATTAGTCCCCCAGGCTACAACAAATATTACATCATGTATCTATCAGCATTCGATACCTCTTTGGCTAGAGTATTGATCCAAGAGGGCCCAGATGGGAAGGAGCACATAATCTATTAAGTTAGAAAAACCTTGGGAACTTTCTACACTTGATGAAGGCATTGCATCACATCAAACTTCTCGCAATCTAGCGCAGGCCCTGATGAACCTACATGCATTAAGGTATGAGCCCGAAAAAAAGACTACCCTAGTGGTAATTCACACAGTCCAAAAAATTCACCACTACATAATCTTAAAGACCACAACATTCATCTCAGATATTAACCCCATCAAATATTGACTCACACATCGTTTAATGAACCACAAATACGCCCACAGGATAGTCATTCTGCAAGAATATGACTTATGGTTTCTCTCTCCCAATAGAAAAAATGGGTTAATCTTAGAATATTTCATTACAGACCTCCTCTAATATTCCTAAATTGGCATGCAGCTAATTGGAATATTAAAATCTAATTTTTCTTCTTAGTTAGAAGAATAAGAGGGTAGGGAGACCCATAAATCTCGTTAGTAGGAACAAAACCACTCCAAATGTGAATGGAGGGAATTAAAATAGCTGGATAAAGCTCCCCTATGTGTGAACAAGGGAAGAAGCATGTGGACTGGGTAAACTTTGACCAAATCAACAGTGTTGGTATGAAAGTAGTGGAAATTCAATGAGGGACAACGCAGTTTTGGAGGGAGATCATTTGTATGTAAGTAGTGCCTTTAATGAGTGGGGCCAAGGGTGAGGAATCTCACCAAGAATATAAGGAAGAGGATGGAAGCCATTGTGATCATGTTTGGATTATTATTTTATTGTGTTCTATTAAGACTTTTGGCTCTCTTAAGTTGTTTAGCTAAGATTTCAGTGCTGTTTAGCACAAGGGTGTTCCCGAGTGGGAATCCCACCTCTATCCTTGGGGGAACTTAAAGGGCCTACTTAGGAGGATTTCTTGAGCATTATTTCCACATTCTGGCATTTGGCCAAGCTACAACTTTCTTCTATAGCACAGATTCTATTTAGATATGTGATGAGTTGTAGGGTTCTGTAGTGGAGGGTTTCTTTGGATCATTTTTGATCTTGTCTTCAGTGGAGGAAGGTTTATTTCCATTGAGATATCAGTAAGGAAGGTTCCTGAGCTTCATATCATATTTCTGCATTAGGCCAAGTCTTCATCTTCCCCTACAACGCAGTTCCAGTCCATGACTTTGTTATTTTAGAGATCTGTTGCAGGGGTGAGTTCAGTGCTCCATTGGGAGTGTTTTATTTCCATTGAAGGGATCAGCCCTTCATTGAGAGAGTCTTTTGGGAGGATTTCTTTCAGATCTACATAAGATTTAGCCACCTCCTTTTCAAGTGCCCAGTTGCGGAGTTTATTCATCCCTAGGGCTGCATTTTGGCATTCTGATATTTTGTGTATTTCCGGAAACCCTTCCTGGGTTATCTAGGAAAAGTGTATGGGAGCATAGATCTCCATTTTTGGCCTTGTATGATCATGGTATCATTAGATCCATTTATTTACATTTTCCAGCTGCAGTATTAGCCATTAAAATTGTATTTTACTTGCTTCAGTATTTTGTGTAGCAGTGTATTACATATTTTGGGTGCTTTTGGGCATTGGAGGCTTCTTTTGCCTATATTGAGGGATTGATCCCAAAGATCTTGTAATAATTTATTGTTTTTATACATAATACCATGGATCTATCATTTGGCTCACATGTAATGTGTTAACATTTGCTTCTATTTCCATTATTGTGATCTATATTGCTGCTTTCCCCATTTTGGAATGTTACAGTGGTATTAGAACATAATCTTGGCTCAACCTGTGAAGACATTGCATTTATGTTATTAGAAGAAGAAGAAGCTTCTCGCACAAAAGAGAAATATTATAGAAGAGACAAAGGCAAGTCTCCATTATTTGGAGAAATGGAGGGAAAGAAGTTTTCATAGCTTCTTCTCCAAATTATGCATGAGCTTAACATAGAAATCAAGGGAATGATGAGGGAAAGACATGAAGATCCCTCAAAAATATTTTCACATGAAAAAAGCTCTAGTTCTTCATATTATTCGTGTGAGCATTCAGCCACACAATCAGATCTACAACGCTCTACCATGCCTATGTTCAAGCAAGAGAGATGGAGGAAGGAGATGTTCTAAAGGAGGAGACTCTTTATGACTATCTTCAAGAGTATGAATCTCAATCTCAAAGGTTTAGAGATCATCTAAACTTCCAAGGGTTTTGAAAGATCAAGGAGAATAGAATACCTAGAAACCACAATAAAAGCAAGAGGTACAAGCAGCATGACTTGGGTAGATTCTTTCTATCTACTTTTGATGGGTCACCTAGATGCACAGCTAGGGCTTGGGTGAAAGAGCTAGACACCTATTTGCAACAGCACCAAGTTTCAGAAGATGAAGCCATTAAAGTAGCAGCACTGCATCTTGAAGGTAAGGCTTATGCCTGGAGGTTTTATGAAACTTCTTCCTTGAATCATGTAAATGTATCTATTTATGCAAATTTCATTAGGAAGTTAGTGAAAATATTTGATGAAAAACATTCTGAAACATCCTTGCTTGTGCTAACCAACCCTAAAAAAAAAAACCTCTTCATGAGTTGGAAGGATCTATAAACCCAACTCCATTTTAAAATACTATTGAGGGGTTTAAACACTTGCAGAATACCTAGCTAGAGGCAAGATCCCCACTTCAAGAGGAGCTCTCTTCTCAAAGGGAAGACATGCAGATCTATTTTTCAAAACAGAATCAAAATAAAGAGCCTAATAATGATGATGAGGTAACCTCCATTAATGATGAAGAGAAGGCAAGAGGTAACAACGTTGTCACACCAGGATTAGATTTAGTACCTCATGGAGAGCAAGATGGAGTAGTTGCTCCAATGAGAGGAGTTCTTGTATCCTTGCAAGAAGTTCTAAAGAATCTCATATGTGGAGATGAAGGCACAATATATGGGTAGCATGTGCCATTATTGATAGATTGTGAGACCTTACAGATGAAAGGAGAAGATAGGGAGGATGACCAACATCATATGATAAGGAGCACACACCCCTACCTATTTCATAAGGTTGATGCACAAAAGAGGCAAACTGATTTGTGCAGTGAGAGCAAGGACAAAGCAGTTCCATCATATATGCAGTCTACCCTTGATATTGATTTCTCATTACATGGAGGCATTCCACCTGGGAGACCACCAAATTAGGAGTTGATAAGTGATGTTTCACATCTGTTTGCACCACTCATTGATCTTGGAGGGGTGAAAACCTTGGGAGGACTTGACACTTCGTAGAGAGTTTGGGGTAGGCTCTAGGAGGAGGGAGACATTCTCCCAATATTAGTATTACCCACTCTCACCAAACATCTTGCGTTGAGAGAAGATGTTTCAGGGATGCATGGCACCATCATGGTGCAAGGAGATGACTCCATGGCTTTGGAGAATCAGTAGATACTTCCACATTGGAAGGACTCTTCCATATTTGGTAGAGGTTGGTGGCCACACATGCTTACATTGGCCAAAATTTTAAAAAAAATGATGGGTGATAGCTTCTCATGGAAGGCTAGCCTCCAAAAACTTCCACCTTCACTAGAGCATGAGCAGCTGCAGGAGGAGCATCAAGGGCAAGATTGCAACATCCCAATGTATGACTTTGGCATGGGAGATGTCAAAGAAAAGAGCAGCAACATGACAGATGCTTCACATGACAGATCAACAATGCTGTCATTATTGAGTATTGACCCTTATTGGAGATCCCAACTATTAGTGGAATACTCCAAGGATCTCTTTTCATGTAGCGTGCTTGATGGCCTGTTATCAGATGGGAGATATGCAGTGGTAGATGGGGTCATCTATTTTCAAAGTAGATTTTTCTTGACTGGAGCCTCTAATCTCACATTAGGGGAATTTTGAGGTTGAAAAAAAACCTCCTAAGGAAATTATAAAATAATAGTGGAAATAATAAAATAAGATTTGATGACATCATCAAATTTTAGAGGGAAAAAAGAAAAAAATACTTTTTTAACTCGTATTTTCAACTTATCTCTCTAATTTTTTACTCAAATTTCCATTGGGAGTGCTTGTTGGATGCAAAATTTAATTCTTAATCCAAGGAGTACCCATGTTTCATACTTTTGATGGAATATTCTACATGAAAAATGAGAAAGACATAAAAAATGTGATTGCAATCACGTTTTTCATGTATTCCTCATTTTTTGCATAGAAGGGTCCATCGAAAGTATGCAACATGGGTACTCCTTGGATGAGGAATTAAATTTTTCATCCAATGAGTACTACCGCTAAAAATGTTAGTAAAAACTTTGGGAGATAAGTTGAAAATACGAGTTTAAAAAGTAGTTTTATTATTTATTTTTTAATATTTTTACCCTTTTACTTAAAAAAATGGTGAATCATCCCCCATGGTTGACATCATCATATTTAATACTATTGGTTCTTATAAAGTTTATTTTGGTTGTATGTTTTTCTTAGGAGACCCATTTTAGATCTCAAAATTCTCCTAATGAGGAGAAGCTACTAGATGTAGCATATGAGGGTTTTCTCTCCAAACCCACTAGTTTTATAAGAGCATATCGTACTATCCTGGAGGGATTCATTTGGGAAGGCTTCAAAGAGGAGATGCACCATCATATGATGAGATGCATGGATTTTTTGGAGGATGAGGAGGGACATGACTCTTTGGTAGAGTTATGACATCCACTTCCTTTTTCATGGGGAGTGAGAGGAGGCCCATCTATGAGCCACCTTACTAGCTTGAACCAAGTACATGGTAAAGATTGTATTTCTATAAATCATAATTCATTTAATATGTATTTTCATTTCCTTACCATTCATGTGCAGGGCATTTCTCCAAGAGGGGGCACTCTTTATTCTAGACTTCATGGTCTACTTGAGGCCATAAGAAGCATTGGTGATGTCCTCTCCCTAGGAGATCTTGGGTAGATGATATCTTATTCAGGGTGTGCTCAATTTGCAACATACATCATACACCTTCTCCAAGCATGTGAGAAGGTTGGGGTAGAAAACAAGTGGTTGTGAAACCACATACCATGCCATATTTTGAAGCAGTTAGGAGAAAAACGGCACTGGTTGCACTTGGAGGACCATTTTCCTTCTCCATTACTACACATGGTAGCTAGCATGACTTTGATTGTGATCCCATATGTTGATGATGTTCTTATTATTGTTGGGGACATGATTAGAGGGATGACACATTGATTGGATGTGTCCATTTGGAATGAAACTTCCCACACTTCTTCATGCTTCAAGGGGAGCATGGGACATTATGTGGATGCTACAATATATCACTTGTTTCTTTATCAGGTAAGCCATATGGTTGACTTGAGCCTTTGGGAGGAGCATCTCATGAGCATGTGGGAGTAATTTTCTATGAATTACCATTCTGGAGGGTGATTCATTTTATATGGATGATAGCTTGGAGGTTGTAACTTCAAATGGGAATGAGGGTTCCCTACATTTTTCAGATTTATCCTTGTAGTGCTTGAGGACAAGCAACATTTGTGAGGGGATTATTGTAACATTCCTAACTTAGCATGCAGCTAATTGGAATATTAAAATCTAATTTTTCTTCTTAGTTATAAGAATAAGAGGGTAATGAGACCCATAAATCTCCTTAGTAGGAATAAAACCACTCCAAATATGAATAGAGGGAATTAAAAGAGCTAGATAAAGCTCCCCTATGTGTGAACAAGGGAAGAAGCATGTGGAATGGGTCAACTTTGACCAAATCAACAGTGTTGGTATGGAATTAGTGGACATTCAATGAGGGACAATGTAGTTCTGGAGAGGGATACTTTGCATGGAAGTAGTGCCTTTAATGAGTGGGGCCAAGGGTGAGGAAGCTCACCAAGAATATAAGGAGGATTTCAGCCATTTTGATCATGTTGGGATTATTATATTATTGTGGTATGTTAATACTTTTGGCTCTCTTCAGCTGTTTAGCTAAGATTGCAGTGTTTTTTAGCACAAGGGCGTTCCCGAGCGGGAATCCAACCTTTATCCTTGGGCGGGCTTAGAGTGCCTACTCAGGAGGAGTTCTTGAGCATTATTTCCACATTCTAGCATTTGGTTGAGCTACAACTTTCTTCTACATCGAAGATTCTTTTTAGAAATGTGCTAAGTTGTAGGGTACAATGGTGGAGGGTTTCTTTGGATAATTTCTAAGCTTGTTTTCAATGGAGGAAGGCTTCTTTCCCTTGAGAGATCAGTAAGGAAGGTCCCTAAGCTTCATAGCATATTTTGGCATCAGGCCAAGTCTTCATCTTCCCCTGCAGCATAGTTCCAGTCGAGGACTGCATTATTTTAGATATTTTTTGTAGGGGTGAGTTTAGTGCTCCATTGGGAGTGTTTTCTTTCCATTGAAGGGATCTTCCCTTCATTGAGAGAGTCTTTTGGGAGAATTTATTTCAGATATACATCAGATTCATCCACCCCCTTTTCAAGTGCCTAGTTGCAGAGTTTATTCAGCCCTAGGGCTGCATTCCGGCATTATGATATTTTGTGTATTGCTGGAAACCCTTCCTGGGTTATCTAGGAAAAGTGTATGGGAGAATATATCTCCATTTTTGGCCTTTTATGAGCATGGTATCATTAGATCCATTTATTTACATTTTCTAGCTGCGGTATTAACCATTAAAACTGCACTATACTTGCTTTAGTATTTTTGTGTAGCAATGTATTACATATTTTGGGTGCTTTTGGGCATTGGAGGCTTCTTTTGCATATCTTGAGGGATTGATCCCCAAGATCTTGTAATTATTTATTGTTGTTACACATAATACCATGGATCTATCATTTTCCTCACATGTAATGTGTTAACAATTGTTACTATTTCCATTATTGTGAGCTATATTCCTTCTTTCCCCATTTGGGAATATTACACCTCCCAAGTCATACCAAAGGATCACCAGTCAATGATTCACTACGGGACAAACATCTCTTCCTTGTAACAACTGAGGACCCTTGGTATGTAGATATCCTCCTCTTTTTACGAACCCAAAAGTTTAGACCCCATCTCACTCATGATGACTGTCGGTGCATTCCCCACCAGGCCCCCCAATACCTCCTTATGGGAGATGTCTTATACCGACGAGGCATCAACACCATCTTACGTCAATTCCTCACCCACGACCAAGTGGAATAAGACCTTAATGACTGCCACGGTGGAGCTTGCGGTGTCCACCTCTCCAGAATGACCACCGCCCAAAAATTCCTACTGGTAGGATATTTTTGGCCCGCTTTATTTCGCGAGTGAATTTCAATAGTCAAGAGGTATGAGCAATGTCAATGCTTCTCTCACAAGGCAAGTTCCCCTTCTGCTCCCCTAAACCCTATCATTGTTGCTAGTCCCTTTTGTAAATGGGGGATCGACTTCATTGCTTTCAACCTAGCATCATCAGGCAATCACAAATACATTATTGTAGCTATCATTTATTTCACCAAGTGGGCAGAAGCTATGCCCACATATGACAACACTGCAGAAACCGCTGCACAATTTTTGTTTAATCATGTCATTTCACGATTCAGTGTACCTAAGGAGTTAGTCTCAGACCTTGGAAAACACTTTGAAAATGAAGTTTTCCAGGAGCTATCTCACCATCTTGGATTCACACATGAATTTGCATCACCATACTACCCCCAATCCAATGGACATGTAGAGGTTGTGAACAAAGTGCTCAAAAAAATGTTACAGTGTATGGTGAATAACCACAGAAAAACTGGCACCGCATGCTTTTCTCTGCCCTATGGGCATACCACACGGTAGTGAAAACTTCAACAGGGTTCACACCCTTCAACCTGGTGTACGAGGTTGAAGTCTTGATTCCCATAGAACACGAAATCTTGAAATTACACGTTGCCATCGAACTCCTCAATGACACCCAACCTCTAGAGCAACACTTAGAACAATTAGAGTTCGTCGACAAAAGTCGACGGCGGTCGCTCCAGCTTAATCAGGCCCTTAAGAAGTGAGTGAATGCATCGTTCGATCGCAACATCAACCCTCATTAATTTACCTAGGGAGAGTTAGTCCTCCACTACGATGTCGCAACAGAAGCCCTATGGCTAGGAAATTTCAAAACCTTGTGGAAAGGAACCTATGCCATAAAACATTGTCTCATAAAGGGAGCATACATCTTAACAAATTTAGATGGAACATGCCTGAGCAACCCCGTCAATGGTATTTACCTCAAGAAATTTTACCCATAAGGGCCAAGAGGGCTTAGCCCTAGAGTCAACGTACACACACCCAAAATTTAATTTTGATCAAATACTTGTCACAAAAAAATGCTCTAGTGTCACAAATGGATTTTCAACCCAGCCATTCCTTTGGATTCATTGATGGAGCATCATAATGGTCTCAAAGTTTAGCAGCAGCCACTTGGGTCATCTATCACTCTGACCGGTCACCATTCTTCACCAACAGAGTATGCATCGGTTCAACAACAAACAATCAGTCAGAATATGACGCTGTCATTGGGACACATTTGCAACGCCTTCAATAAAGGCATTCTCTGCTTGCATATTTACCTATATTCCCAATTAGTGGCGTCACAATTAAACCAACAATTTGAGGTATGGGATTCATAACTGTTTAGAAAATGCTTGCATGCAAAAATATTAAGTTGTCAATTTGATTGCGCCAAGAGGCGCATCTACAATCCAATTTGACCCCGATGTCAGGTGGGTCATGTCCCCATACAAAATGTCGGCTTAAGCTTTAAATTAAAATAAAAAATAAAAAATAAAAATCGCATTGTGCTAGAACATATATCAATTTCTAATACAATTATGTATTATTTACATAATTTGAATGGATAGTAAATTATATACGTGAATTTGAATGGATCATAAATTTACCTTTAACAAAAAAAATTGCCACATTGAATTTCCAAATTAAGTAAAATTTTAAACATCTTTACTCTTTACTAAATTCAATACCATTTCCTAAATCAAAGGAAAAGAGTTAATCCAACACAAACAATCAAAATCCAAAATATTTTAATATTTCTTTTAATTAAATATTTGTAAAATGAATTTATACTTACTCGAGAGCTATGGTAAATAAATAAAAATATACATAAACTAGATGTATGATAAATAAATAAAAATTCTTTTTATATGTATTCCATAAACCTTTTTATATTTAAAAAAACTTTAAAAAGAGGTTTTATTTAGATGAAGCCTATGGGACGAATACCATGGGACAAATTAATATTGATACCATGGGCCAAATACCATGGGTAAATAAATAAATATAAAAGAGGTATAAAAAAATATGATAAATAAATAAATAAATATAAAATATATATAAAGAGGTATGGTAAATAAATAAATATAAAAGAGGCATAAAGAGGTAAGGTAAATAAATAACAATATATCAAATAGGATTATAAATAAAAATATAATTATATAACAAGCCTATGGGCCAAATACCATAGTAAAGAAAATGGGTATGGTAAATAAATAAAAATATAAATAAACTAGAGGTATGGTAAGTAAATAAAACCTCTTTTCATATTTACTCCATAATCTGCTTTATATTTAAGAATATTTATGTTCATTAGTTTACATAACTAAGAAGAAAGAGAGAGAGAGAGTGATAAGGGAGAGATGGAGAGAGAGTGTGTATGTTTAGGGGTGAGATAAAGAGACAAAGTAAGATGTATGGAAAGAAGGGGGAGAGAAGAAGTGAGAAGGAGAGAGGGAGGGATATAGTAATGTAGTTGGAGAGAGAGAGAGAAAGAAAGGGATGGGGAAAGAGAGAGAGGATTAGAGAGAGAGAGAGAGATATGGGGAAGAGAGAGAGAGAGAGTTGGAGGGAAAGAGAGAGAAAGAGGTGGGGAGAGAGAGAGGAAGGATGAGAGAGAGAGGAGGGAGAGTGAAAGAGAGAGAGCGAGAGAGTATTGGAGAGAGAGAGAGAGAGAGAGAGAGAGAGAGAGAGAGAGAGATCGGGGGAAGAGAGAGAGGGATTTGGGGGGAGAGAGAGAGAGAGAGGAAGGACGAGAGAAAGGACTTGAGAGAGAGGAGGAGAGAGGGATCGATAGGAGAGATGGAGTTGGAGGGGGAGAGATGTAGGAAATAAGAAATATAGAGAGTGAGAAGTGGAGAGAGAGAAGGAGTGACAAGGGAGAGACAGAGAGAGAGCGTGTATGTTTGGGGCTGAGATAAAGAGACAAATAAGGAGAGATAGAGATAAGGGGGGAGAAGGAGATATAAGGAGAGAGGGAGGGATATAGTAACATAGTTGGTGGGTGAAGAGAGAGAGAGAGGGAGAGAGAGATGGGAGAGAAAGGGAAAGAGAGGAAGGAGGAAGAGAGAGGATGTGTGAGAGTGGAGAGAGGGAGAGAAAGAGAGATGGACTTGGAGGGGGAGGAGGAGAGAGGTAAGAAGAAAGAAATAGAGAGAGAAAGGTGGAGAGAGAGAGAGTGAGTGAGTGATAAGGAAGATGGAGAGAGAGGGAGAGAGGAAAAAATGAGGAAAGAGAGATATTAGCAGGGGAGAGGGAGAGAGGGGGAAGATAGAGATATAGATGGAAGGTGAAGAGAGGGAAGAAGAGAGAGATGGGGAGAGGAGGGGATTGACAAAGAGATTGATATATATGGATTGTGAGAGTGTGTGCGTTTAGGGGGGTGAGATAGAGAGACAGAAAAGAAGAGATGGAGGGTGGAGAGAGGGAAGAATATTTCTCACACTAGATGGATTGATATAAGTGGATATGGTGATTTATAATCCTATTTGATTATTTTCACTATATGCATCGATTTTAGTGTAGATATTTATTTCTAATGATATTTGATTACTTGCACTAGATGCATTTATTTCAGTGTAGGTGGTGATTTCTAATAAAATTTGATTGCTTGCACTGAATTTGTTGATTTCAATTTAGATGTCGATTTATAATTATATTTGATTACTTGCACTAGATGAATTGGTTTCAATGTAGATGATTTCTAATCCTATTTGATTGTTTGCACTAAATGCATTGATTTCAGTGTAGATGGCGATTTCTAATCCTATTTTATTTATTTGAGTAAATGCATTGATTTTAGTGTAGATGTTGGTTTCCAGAGAGAGAGAGAGAGAGTGATAAGGAAGATGGAGAGAGAGGGAGAGAGGACAAAATGAGGAAAGAGAGATATTAATGGGGGAGAGGGAGAGAAGGGGAAGATAGAGATATAGATGGAAGGTGAAGAGAGGGAAGAAGAGAGAGATGGGGAGAGGGGGTGATTGAAAAAGAGATTGATATATATGGAGTACGAGAGCGCGTGTGTTTAGGGGGGTGAGATAGAGAGACAAAAAGAATAGATGGAGGGGATATAGATATGGATGGAGGGTTGAGAGAGGGAGGAATATTTCTCACACTAGATGGATTGATATAAGTGGGGATGGTGATTTCTAATCCTATTTGATTATTTTCACTAGATGCATCAATTTTAGTGTAGATATTTATTTCTAATGATATTTGATTACTTGCACTAGATGCATTGATTTTAGTGTAGGTGGTGATTTCTAATACAATTTGATTGCTTGCACTGAATGTGTTGATTTCAATTTAGATGTTGATTTATAATTATATTTGATTACTTGCACTAGATGAATTGGTTTCAATGTAGATGATTTCTAATCCTATTTGATTGTTTGCACTAAATGCATTGATTTCAGTGTAGATGGCGATTTCTAATCCTATTTGATTTCTTTGAGTAAATGCATTGATTTCAGTGTAGATGTTGGTTCCTAGAGAGAGAGAGAGAGGAAAAAAGGAGGAAAGAGAGATATTAGCGGGGGAGAGGGAGAGAAGGGGAAGAGAGGGAAGAAGAGAGAGATGGGGAGAGAGGGTGATCGACAAAGAGAATGATATATATGGAGTACGAGAGCGTGTGTGTTTAGGGGGGTGAGATAGAGACAAAAAAAAAAGATGGATGGGGATATAGATATGGATGGAGGGTGGAGAGAGGGAAGAATATTTCTTGCACTAGATGGATTGATTTAAGTGGAGATGGTGATTTATAATCCTATTTGATTATTTGCACCAGATGCATCGATTTTAGTGTAGATATTTATTTCTAATGATATATGATTACTTGCACTAGATGCATTGATTTCAGTGTAGGTGATGATTCCTAATACTATTTGATTGCTTGCACTGGATGTGTTGATTTCAATTTAGACGTCGATTTATAATTATATTCGATTGCTTGCACTAGATGCATTGATTTCAATGTGGATTGTTCCTAATACTATTTGATTGTTTGCGCTAAATGCATTGATTTCAATGTAGATGGCAATTTCTAATCCTATTTGATTGCTTTGAGTAAATGCATTGATTTCAGTGTAGATGTTGGTTTCTAATCTTATTTGATTGATTGCATTAGGTGCATTGATTTCAATGTAGAAGTTATTTTCTAATCTTATTTGATTGCTTGCATTAAATGCATTGATTTCAATGTATATGTTGATTTATGATTTGATGTAATTGGATATATGACGATACATTAATTTTAAAGTGATTGGATTAACAATATGCATTGATTTTAGTGTAAGCACAAAAAGTTATTAACAATGTAGATTGATTTTTGTGTTATAGTAATTTAAGATATTAATATTGGAGAGCAAGAGAGACAAGGTATCATGTTTACTACAACAGATCGAGCTAAATATTTAAATGGTTTACGATTTAAATTTTCTTTTTCATATAATTGATATGAAAAGATAACAAAACTAACAAGGGAGGAAATAAGAATAGTAGAATAAAATAGTTTGAGATTGATTGTAACATGAGTACGTTCTTATTATTCACATTTTCTATCTTTCAACACTATTATTGTCACTTTGCATTTAAAAAAATATATTTCATCATTTTTCATCATTATAGTTATTAACAATAATTATCATCTCAACGAACTGATGCAACGAAGAAAATTTTAAATTAAAATGACCAAGTTAATCTCAGAAATATTTAGCATATTTAAAATGATTATACTAATATTTGATATATTTACATATTATTGATAAAATTAATCATATCTTTGATAAATTTTCCTTGGCAGCACACGAATGAAACCAGCCTAGATCCATCTTACATCTCAAAAATATACAAAATTTTTAATAATCTGAAAAATTTGACATTGATGCCTCTGACTGGAACCAGCCTAGATCCATCTAACTCTAGATCTATCATGCACTGAGAGGGATCAAATCTCTCGAGGTGCAAACCTTTCCTCTAGTTTTTCACTCAAAAAATAGGTTTGCACCTCGAGAGATTTGATCCCTCTCGGTGCATGATAGATCCAGAGTTAGATGGATCTAGGCTGGTCACATTACATTAACATATGTGCCAAGAAATCAAAACCAGATAGTAGATCACATAGCTAACCATATCCTAAACTGGAATGCATCTCAGATAAGCCATCATAAATAAAAACAAAAAACATAAAAAACATAGATTTCCATCACCACAACACATTATCCATAAACAAATATCAACAGGTGACACACTATATAGAGCTGCAAAAAATATTTCTCTCATATATTCATATATATATATATATATATATATATATCAAAAAATGTATGTCTGAATACAATGGAGGATTCATGTATCTGACTCATAAAGTCATCCAAAAAATACATATGTGCAAGTCGACAAAAATAAGGGAAGTATCCTCATAATGAGTGCTTTCCTTGTGTACAAGAAGCCTCTAGGGCTGCACCCCTCCAGGTTGGGTGCCTGGACCCACAACTACTCCTTGTACCAACACTAGGGCAGTTGTCAACACTGAAGCCAACAACCGGCGCAAAGTCAGTTCATAGCCCCTCTCATGGGCCATTAGCTTCTCCAACTAGACATCGTCCAGAGGTAGGCATCCCCTAGGTAAGGCGGTCCACTTAGCCCCACCAATCCTCCAAATCGTGGGCCCTGAACTCTAGAGTAGCCATTTTCTCTGTCACCTCTGCAACATGAGCCTCTGCCGCCTCGACGTGAGAAATCGCCACAGCGTGCTCGTCAGCAATCGAGTTGCAACCCTCCCCAGAGGGGCCAGCCTCACCGTTGGGTACTCGACCTTGAGGCTGTGCCAGATCCCCTTCCTGTCCCCCAGCTGGGAGTAGAGCGCCTCAAGGCTTCCAAATTGGATGGTGCCCCACCAACCGAGCCATAAGACGCCTGATCTCACCAACATCTGCAAGAGTAACAAAACTATGTCATTATTATCATAATACACATATAAATCATAAATACTCAACAAATGTAGAAATAAACATAAAAAAAATACCTGCTAGCCCCCATGCATATCCGGCAGGAAGACCCATGTCCGGATCTCCACGAAAATCCATCCTAGCATACGGGTAAGGTAGGAACATCTAAGGATTGGCCTAAAACCAAGCCTCTACAGTGGAATTCCAGTAACACCCCACCCATCCTCCCCGACAACGAGGCATCATAGGGGCCCACATCCTCATACGAGGGTCACGAGGACCCCCATCAGGCACTGCCACCACATGCCTCAGCAGCACCACTCTCTCATACATGATGCTACACAAGATGTTAGCATACGTGAATAACTTAGATCCATCACGGACCTTGAAGAGTTGAGCCTACATCTCGTCATAGCTGTGATGGGTAAAATCAAAGAAGTACCTAGCCCTCAACCAGCACAGAACACCAATATGTGGGTCCGAAGCCCAATAGGGAAAAGACGACCCCCTCAATCGCACTATCACCGCCAGAACACACCGCTCAGCCAATTTAGTCATAGAGGCTATCTGAATACATCCCTCTGTGATAGGTGCCCCACCACAATGGTTAGCCAAGAATCACTCAATATCCACCCTCCTAGGTGGAAGTGGATAATGGAGTGCCTCACCCTGAGGTAGTAGCCCGGTCAAAAAATATATATCCATCTTGGGACAAATAGTCATATCACACCCTCACAACATCATAACCTTGCACCACCTGTTCCAACATCGGATTAGATAACGCAATATAAAATCATGTGATCACAAGAGTTCATTCTCCAAGAACTTGAGAAGACCCCATCTCGCCAACTCCTAGCGTGCATTGACATCATGTGCCACAATGATCCAGGGGTCAGGCCAATCCCTCTCCCTCCGCAACACCCTGTCATAAAAATAGGTACACATCAGCACCATAAAAACATCCAAAAAAATTTATTTTTGTCATCGTGCCTGTTTCTAAAATAGGCGTGCCTATACCTTGTACAAGCATGGAAAATGCATGTTGAAAGCCCTCATAGACATGAAAATTTCGCACAAAACCCTCATTTCTGCATGAAACTTTCGCACATGTATCTTGATCACCCACGAGGTCAAGGCCAGAAAAGGCTAGGAATCCATACAAACTTGGTTTGTACAGACACCTGCCCAATCACACTAAAAAAATTTAAATAGAGGACGTTATGGGGCCTACCTGGCTCAAGAATCACGAATCTTTGGTACTCAGGCTGATCGCAATGGCAAGAATAGCTCCACAAAATCCTCTGATCTCTCCAACTCTCAAACATTCAAATTTCACAAATGAGTTGAAATGAGCCATATTGGCCTATATGTCGCCCTTTTTGGATTGTTTGGAGGACCATAACGAGAACTCAGAGGGCCCAATTGTAGAACAAAAAGCAACACAGTGATTAGCACCTCATAACACCCAAAGGAGGCTCCACACATTCATACCTAAAAAAAAAAAAAAACTTGAGTGCCAACAGGTATCTTATGTTCATTCAGAACATGTTCTCAATAATATTCGAATGAGAAGATGCTTTCACTTGGGGTATTTTGTCATAGGTATTGTACAAACCATCCATCATCCCATATACTTAAGGTTCCAGAGCAGGTATCATTTTACCCTTAGAATGATAGAGTCCTAGAAAAACTCTGCATATCTTGACATCATTTCTCCACAAGAAATTAACCATAGGTTTTGAACACCCGACCATGTTTGTCATCTCCCCACCGTGCACATGATAAACATCCTTGTTGGTCGGTAGAGCCTCCCCTCCATTGCGCTCGTCACTCAAAGTAGACCATACATTAGAAAAATCATTATGCCATGGTCATTCCACCTCAGTCCGGGAAGCACTTCATGCCCATTTCATCCACCATGCATCAAGTAAAGTTTTACCATATCGAAATAAAACCCCTTTCCTGGACTACCATTTTTTGCAATCAAATCGAGTACGCACCACTGTGTCTCACATTTGGCCTACCATATCCCCATCAGCATAGCCCATCTATGATATTTTCCATTTGCTTCATCACCCCCACACAAGAGACCAACCAATGGGGCCCCCACCCTCAGTAAAAACACCCTCCTCATATCATCAGTGAGGGAGTACTTTCATGTTTTGGGGCACCCGTCTCTGTGCTTTGTACAATCCAATCCCATTCTTTCATTGTTTTGGTAAGTGTACAAAGACCGCAAATGGTGAACAAGTCCCCTACTCATCCATCCATTTTTTCTCCCATGGAAGCAGTCCCTAGTCACCCTTGGTCGGAGTATCACACCTTTCATGCATAAGCCACCATAAAATTCATAACCAACATATAACCACCCTCGAAATCATATCGACTTGAGGGATTTCCTCATTAGCAATAGTTATGACTATTGCCAAGCTGCTTTTTTATACTCTGACCTTGGGCCACTGAGTTCCCATCATTAGTTTTCAGTCACCCCTTTCCATCATGCCTATGTTAAACCTATCAAATCCGAGAACCTAGTCCCTTACATCAGTAACTTTCTCATTCAGTCGAGGCTTCCTTTTTGTCGACTTCAACACCCATTCTCCAAAAAGGAAGTAGTACCTTGGATGGCCCCTCACCACAATAGGGGCATCCTCGAGTGGCACTATGGGAATCATCATTACCCATAGGCATCATCGATCCTCTTGACATTCGACTACGACACAAGCTTTCATGTTAAGATGGTATTGTACTTTACAACCATTGCACTTTCCTCAAAATTTGCCGAAGACCCATGCCATTATAAGCATATCTTTCAGCAATACTTATACGGAAAGGTCCAGTCATACACCCATCCGTACAATGAGCATTTATATGCCATACCAAGATTACTCATGTGGGCACCACATTCCACCTATTGTCAAAGAAAAAACACCCCTTAGGGCGTTAGCAATCATCCTCATCAACTGAATCAGTAGATCACTACCATATTAGTAACACGGACAAAACCTTTATCTGTCAGATATATTTCTTTAGCTAGCCAAATCATCACGAGCATGGGACATGCCCGCCTCGTAGAAAAATTGTACTATTGTATCATAATATTTCTTGTAGGGTTCCCACAGAACATGGTCACTCTTCTACCCATCGTAAGGAATTTCCAAATTTTAGTTGTATACGGGTCTCTCTCTCTCTCTCTCCACATAGTACACAAAAAAGAAACTATAATGTATTTTGGCTATACAGTTCTTCCTAGACCTCACACATTTGGGGGAAACTATTATCATTGGAAAAATGGACAAGAAAATATGACATTATTAAATGTCAGTTAGAAGGATTTACAGGGCTCAGGCACGTTAGAGGATCTGAAAATTTTTAAAAATATCTAAGGTCAAGAGGAAAGATCAAATTGCGCACAAAATACATAGGAAAAATGTGCCTTTTTGTGCATTATTCTTCAATAAGCACTCCTTTTTGTGGCTTTCCCTCAAAAAGTAGTGCGGTCGTGGGAGTGGCGTAAGTCACTTTCTGGTACCACTTGGCACACTCCAAGAGATGATCCCACACTTTAGGCCACCCAAGGACAGTCGCCTAAGCCACCTAGGGACCTCAAGGGAGCACACAAAGGAATCAAGTGGCACACAATGGAATCAACCCTCTGTCTTGGGTCACCATCCATAAATGTACCAAGAGAGGGTAGGAGAATTTGAATTCATCGATAAAAGGCCACCAAGATATGAGCAAAGGGAGAGAAAATTGTTATGCTGGCCAAATTGCCCATGAGAAATCCAGCAGTGTGTAATCCAGAGTAGAAGTAGAGAGAGAATTCGGTTGTTGGCCATCCAAAATACTTCAATCCTTTGGAGTAGAGAGAGAGAGACCTTGCACCAGCAGCTAAAAGGTAAAATCGTCCTTGCACTGTGTTAGCACTCGAATCTGTCTCAGGTTGAAAGAAGGTGAGGTTCAAGGCAACATCAAACCAAGCTTAGCCTCGTAGCTAGCCCTACGAGGACAGGAGAGGGCTCTCTCCAGTCAATCTCGATAAAATGAGCAATAGGGTGCAAGATGACTTTAAAAGGGAACTGATTTTAGGCTAGTAAATTGATAGGAAAAGGGGTTTTAATGAATATCTGAGTTTTCTGGGTTGTATGGGGCCAAGGAATAGCATGAAGCAGAGAGATTTAATCAAAGGCACAGGGTATTTTATAAGGCGAGATAGACATGAGGTTTCAGCAGTCAAATTTAATTTAATATGAAGTGGAAAGACTGTTAAGAAGGTGAAAAGGGCATACATACATGAATCCTTTTCAACAGAAGAAAACATACACAGAAAATGAACGCTTTTCCAAGGTAGAGCAGCAAGCTGAATTCTACCCTTTCTACTTAAAAGCATTCAATTAGAAATGATAATGAATGAAATGTCAAACATCACAGGCTACATATGAAACGGAAAGAAAGACACAATTGCTAAACTCATACCACAAGGATCTTACAAATCAGAGCTACGCCATTTAATTATTTCTCTGTCAAAACTGTACAATGAAACATTGATTTTTCCTCCACACACCTCTGCCAGAACTCCCCTTTACAAAATAATTTACAACAATAAATAAAACTATCTATAGGCAAACTAATCGACTCAAAATGAGGGATGATTTAATCATTATTAACAAACAAAAGATGAAGAGTCGGCCATCTGTTCTGAAGCAGCGTCCCCTTTTCTACTCGAATCTGTTGATGATCAATGAAGAGGTGACATCTGTAATGTAGACCTTCCAAATCACAACTGAAGTCAAAAAATAGACTATCCACTCCTATTTCCCAGCTAATGGTAGATGTCTCCGTTTAAATTTAGACTTTCTTCTGGCCATCATAAATTGTATGCCCATCTTCTATCTCATCTTCACCATTTCCTCCTTCACTTGGGATTGAATCAATGCCATTGAGTGCACTTGAATGAATATCACTACTCAATGCCTCTAGTTATGTCTCTTCAATGTCTTGTTGCCTGAGAAGGTCATCAATTACAGGAAGAGAATCAGGTGAAACACCAATTTCCGCTGTCTGGTTGTGATTCTTATTTTTATCGATTCCAATTTCACTCAGCAAGGACTATTTCAAATCTTCTGTACTAGTTAAATTTCTTCTCCTCTGTGCTTCATTTGATTTAAGTTGTTCAACAGAGAAATGAGAGACCTTCTGAAAAACAGCAATAAAAAAGCCTCTTGTATCTTGATCATGGGGAACAATCCTCATACATCGCTCTAGAGGAAGACTAGATACTTCTGCCTCTGCTTCAAACTTCTCATCCTCTGCATCATTCACCCCTAATGGTACTTCTAACAATTCTGAAACAATATTTCCATCACTGCTATCTTGCCCTGTGTAGCGACAAGCCTTTAAACCTTCACAACGCATATCATTCTTGACGGATTTTTCTTCCGCATCTTTATCTGAACCATTAATTACTTTTGGCCCCACTTCAATCTCTATTTTCTTGCAATCGTGTGTACCATCAAAAATACCACAATCCTTTAAGGCTTTACCAGAAGGAAACATACTAGGCACTATTGTAGCCTTCTGGTATTTATCAACCTGTCTGTAAGATGTAAGCCAGTTGCCTTTATCACGAACCTTCCAACTCTTGAGGCCAGGGCGACGCTTTAAATCAGGAAACTTAGAAGACACATCGAGAAGTTCTACTGATCCCCCACTTTGCCTAATCACCTCCCCAACAACAGCTTCATCTTCAACTGGATTCATTGAGCAAGTAGAGTAAACTAATTTCCCTCCAACTTTCATCAATGCAACACCTCGCATGGCAATTTGAACTTGAAGGTGATGTACCCCATTGCCAAGTCCAGCATTCCATTTTTTCCAGATATCAGGTGCCTTACGAATTGTTCCATCTCCACTACAAGGTACATCACATAATATTCGATCAAAAATCAACTCTGTTATACTTTCTGCATAGGATTCTTCATTAATCTCAAGTCTTCCACTACCCTTATCCTCTGTCTCATTTGTTGCTTGCGTCAACATGCCATTATTTTTGCAACGGCAACTTGGAAAGTTTTGTGCTTCGTGATTGGTTACCAGCAAGTTAGCACTGCACATCCTCTTTGTCTGATGAATAAGAATATTGCACCGCCGAACATCAGCATCATTTGCTATGACCATTCCCTTGGGTAGAATTTCAAGCTTAGCTGTTTTGTGAATCATTTCTAGAAGTTGAAATGTTTTTGACCCAGGTGCTGCACACATATCAAGAACATAGTGGTGTGATTTTACATCCAAGAAAAGGGGTGGCACCATGCTCACATCCTCCTGTCGAGTTATGTTCCCAACCTCGTTTTCTTCCTTTAAGAATGCATGAATCCTTTCAAGCATTTGATTTTTCCTTAGTTGCATGCGAGAGAAGTTCAAGTGCCAAGCAAGCTTGCCGGGATACCATGGTAAAGGCCTAATATGTTCAACCACATTTCCACCTCAGCATTGAGAGATGCCAAGAACTCATTTTCAAGATGGGATAGAATATCATCATAAAATTGCCCACTAGAATTTATTCGAAAAGCTGCAGGTAAAGGTTTTTGAAGAATAGATATAAATTCATCCCATTCCTCTTCTGGTATAATGCCTTGTTCATGGGGCAAAGGAGACTGAGAGAATTTTCATTTTGAAGAGCAGTGGCAAAAATTTTGTGTTCTAGCCCAATGCGTCGCGGATCAACCCAATGCGTCGCGCACATACCCAATGCGCCGCGCGCATTCTATGCGCCGCGCTCTGTTCCTATGCACCGTGCGCAATCTTCACACACATTTGCAGCTTCCAAACACTGAATTCGTTCACCCATTGTTTTCTCCATTATTTCCTTGGTCTCAATGATGTTTTTAGTGTGCATATGGAATGTTGAAACATCATAACGATATATGTACAAAAGGCTTTGAAATTCCACTCATAAAAACTCAATATTATAATGCTTTAGCACTTTCACATATCTCTTGTCTCCATTTGACTTTGGCTGAAATGAACTTGCTTTGTCAGCTTGCAGAGATGATTGGCGGTGGGCTTCAGCAAAAACCAGGAGAGGCTGCATGTGAACATCTTCAACTGAAAAATTTTGTACATATTTAAAAACAAATTTAATGATTTCTTCTTCAAAACAGGGTTTTGAAGAAGAATCAATCTCGCATTATTGATGATGACATTCCTGAAATAAAAACTTACTGAACCTCCCTCTAGCCTGCAAGCGTTATTTCACACTTCTGAAGACAAAACCCTGGACTCAAGAATTAAAATGACTCTTTTTGACCAAAATGGCATTTAATGACTGCAAATGACGAGAAATGAACTTTGGTGAATTTGACTCTGACGGAGGACTGGCAAGACCGAGTCTAACACACTGGGTCTTAGAACTCCATAGTTCTAAGGGCCCTTTGGCAAGAGTCTAAACGTAGTATCTTTCTTCCTAGTAGCAAGCAATAAGAGGGGACTTTGATGCCACCATTAGTATTATTGTTATGTTTTACTCTTTATGAGATTTTGTGTTTATGTTTATTTTAGTTGTGTTTTATCTCTATATATGCATACTATATCATGATTTAGTGTGTTCAATATTTTATAGCATGTTCACTAACCTGCTAATAATTTTGTTTTTCCACCTATGACCAAGGCTTAGAGGCAACGACCACTCCTCTGAAGAAATTGTGGATTGGTAAACTTGTCCACCAAAACCACAACCACAAACCTTATCAAATCCACTCTCAAAGCTAAATGTCAGAATAAAACTCTTTGTCAGCACAGACCTTTCAGTAGTGCCTTGGCGTAGCTCTGTCTCCAAGTACCAATCAATAGGCACCTTCCCTAATGTGTGAATAAACATATGGACCCATTCAAGTATTGGTTCTATGCCCCATACCTAACTCCATCTCACCAAATGTCTGCGCGGATCCTCTTTTCCAGAGTAGACATCTTCCATTTTAGTGACTGGACATTCAAATTGTAATCTCATTATGTGCACACATTCCTCCTAGTTTCTCATGTTCTCCTTATGAGTTTCCCACCATGTTGCTGGAGTAGCATGCAAGATGAGATCCAAACCATGGATTCTCTGTCCTTCAGGCACAATTCCTTCAAGCTCCCCTATAAACATTTTTATATCAGTTAATCCATCATAGTGCCACAAATCACGTACCTCGGATGTTATACATCGCTGAGATCAGGTCACGCGATTACAACACAGCACATATACCTCATGCAACTGCTTCTGCCAGTTTTCTAATTCTTCATCAGAGTCTGAAAAACAAGAGCTATCCTTCTTCTAATTATGATATCCATCTGTTTTTGGATTAATCCAATATTCCTCGTGCAAGGTTAGCTTATATATTTGATCAATCTCATCATCAACGTGCACCGGCTTTGTATATGTTTGTCCTTCTGCAGGATCTAGAGGAATGATGACCATAACTACATTTCTTTCAAATTCCATTCTCCTTTTCTTTAGATTTATAACAGCATCCATGTCAATAGCCCAATCCAACCCTAGCAGCACAGGATAAGGATCAGTGTCATCTACAATTTCGATGACTTCAAATTTTTCCATCACCTTAACACCTTCAATACTGACCACAACTTGTGATAGCCTCCCTAAAGGAATAATCTTCTATTGATTTACCATGCGCAGTTGAATGGTAGACCACTCTAGATTTGGCTCTCCCATGCACTGCCATGTTTTCTTAGGTATAACATTAGCATCTAATCATAGATCTAGAATCACTTGCTCCATATTATACGCACCACTCTACGCGGTCATACACATCTCCCCACTCGTTCTCTTCTTGTATATTTTGTTGACCACTCGTTTTTCTACAATTGGTTGTTCCTTCTTTGCGCAATTATCTACTAGAGTATATTTTCTATTGTTTTTTGTTGCGCAGTAAATTTACACATGCTTGTAGAAATGATTTTATCTCTTCATATCCTCCTACTTCCTTCACCAGTCTTCTTGATGTTGATGTGCTTCCTTATGAAAATTCTTTCCATGCTTCAAAAAAAGTCTCCTTTGTGCATTGAAGATTAAATCCTTCTTCTTTTTTCAAGTCCTTTACAGATTCGTACGTCAGTGGCTGGTTGCTTTCCTTTATCTTCATTGGTGGCTACATCGCTCCTAGTCACCACATTCACGCTAGGATCTTCGTCACAGGTTTCTTCTTGAACCATATGAAGATTTTGTGTTGGACTCTGTGTCTTCTTCTCCTGCATTTTGTAAATAAATACAAGACAATATCTTATGACATGATAAAATTTTCTACAATACCTGCATCACTGTCGCATTGGATTAGGACAGTCACATGCATAATGACCAATATCTCCATAATTATAGCAAATGACTTGTCCTCTTCCTCGACCAGCTGATCCACCTCCTTGGCCTCTTCCTCTGCCCTAAAATCCTCCACGCCCAGAAGGGGATGCTGACGATGTAGGCTTAGCCTGCATTCTATATATTTCATCTTTATCTAACATCATATCATAAGTGTGAAAATGATGCTCATCATTTCCTAATGACGAATAGAATCTACAAAGAAACTAATTCAAGCCAGGCTGATACTTTATGATCCTTGGGTAGGAATTTGTCTCAGTAATCCAACGATTTTATAGATTGTGGACCATACTATCAAACTAGGAGGTAAATCCACAAGACTGAATATGAATTAGATGGAGATTGTGTGTGTACTTATACATGGAGGTGAGGCTATTGGGATTCACTTCCCAATGTCTCTTGGCCTTCCTTATTTACTAAATTACAATTAAATATACAATCTCACCCAATCCCTTAGGATTAGATGTCAACATTCCCCCCTTTAATCTGAAGGGATGTTGGTTATTCCAAGCATCATTCTGAACTTTTAAAACTTTTCTCTTCCAAGCGCTTTGGTAAAGATGTCTGCGGTATGTTCATTTGTGGAAAAATGATGTAAATGGATGGTTTTGGCTTCAACATGATGTCAAATCAGATGGTATTTTGTATTGATGTGATTTGTTTGATCATGGAACTTCAGGTTCTTCGCAAACTTTATTGCAGAAGTGTTGTTGATCATGAGTGGTGTTGAATGCATTTGTTTCATCTGCAAATCTTCTAGGATTTTTCTGAGCCACACAATTTCCTTTGTTGCTTCAGTTGTTGCCACATATTCTGCCTTAGTTGTGGAATCTGCTGGAACTGACTATTTGTGTGATCTCCATGAGACAGCTCCTGATCCAAGACTCATGATATAACCTAAAGTAGACACCCCAATTTCTTTGTCCCCATCAAAGTTTGAATCAAAGTATCCGATCAAGCTGAAATCGCCTACCTATGTATATTTGAGTCCAAAGTCTTGAGTCCCCTTAAAGTACTTTAGAGCTCTTTTTGCAGCAGACCAATGTCCTTCACAAGGTTTTTGCATAAACCTCGAGAGGATTCCAGCAGAAAATGAGATGTCTGGTCTAGTGGTAGTCAAGTAGATAAGACTTCCTACAAGTTGTCTATACTTCATTGCATTCTCAAATTCCTTCCCTTCAATGGATGTGAGCTTCAAGTTTTGTTCCATTGGAGTGGTTAAGGGATTTCATTCATCCATGCTAAACTTGTTCAAAATATCTCCAATGTACTTCTTTTGAGAAAGAAATATAAATTTAGGATGTTGAGTTACTTCAATATCCATATAGTAATGAACATAACCCAAATAAGTCATTTCAAAACCTTTCTTCAATTATTTCTTTATGGATGCAATATAACTCTCATTGTTCCCTATCATCAAAAGATCATCTACATACACCACAAGATATACAGCTATTTTTCCAACTTTCTTAATAAACAAAATTGCATCATCGAGATCAAAATGTTTGAAGTCAAGTTTCAGAATATGCTCAGTTAATTTCTCATACCAAGCTTATGGTGCTTGCTTGATGCCATACAAGGATTTAATAAGCTTACATAATTTTTTTTCTTGTCCCTTCACAACAAATCCTTTTGGCTGGGACATAAAAGCTTTCTCCTTTAGATATCCATTCAAAAAGGTGGTTTTTACATCCATCTGATGGACTTTCCATCCCTTTTGAGCTGCTAGGGAAAAGAGTGTTCGGATGGTGGCCCATTTTGCTGTGGGAGAAAAAATTTCTTCATAATCGACCCCTTCTTTCTGTGCAAAACCTTTTACCACAAGCCTGGCTTTGTGCTTGTCAAGTGAGACATCTGCTTTGTACTTGTTCTTGTAGACCCACTTACAGCCAATTGGTTTGGTTCCCAAATGAGGATCAACCAACTTCCAAGTGCCATTCTTTATCAAGGAATCATACACCTTTTACATCTCTTCATTCCATTCATCATGAGAAGTGGCTTATTTGAAGGCAATTGGTTCATTATCTGTAGACAAACTCCATTCATAGTTATAAGCAATATCCATATCAACAGTTGAATCAGAATTATCTAGATCACCTTCGTTTTGTCTAGTGGAACTTCTTGTTCCTATCTTTCCAACCCCATCGGGACGAACATTTTATAGTGTATTTGTCAGCCATTTGGGGGGACCTTTCTGAGATGGCCTAGGCTGCTCATTTTTCTAAGTTGGAATTGAATCAAGATTCAATATCTCAATTCTGTCAATCACATCATTCAAGGTGTCATCTGTGGTTGTTTCTTCATGTGGGGGAGAGCGTGCTTTGGGAAATGATTCTACAGATTGATTCAGAATAGGAATCCCCCCTTCAAGGTGTGGAATCTGATTATCAAATTCTTGAAAATACTTTGCACATGTGAATCTATCTAGGCGATCAAATTGTTGCTCAACAACATTATCAGTTTTGGAAGATTCAAGGAATATGACATCTCATGCTATTAAAAACTTCTTATTGACTTCATCATAGATACAGTATCCTTTGGAGGTATTGGAATACCCCAAGAAGACACATTTTTGACTTTTAGCACCAAATTTATTCCTTGGTACCTTGGGTATCAAATCATAACAGGTGGAACCAAAGACCCTAAAATGCTTTACCGAAGGAATGTGGCCATGCCACATTTCATAAGGATTTTTGTTTCTGATTGAATTTGAAGGACACCTATTATTTATGTATACATCACATAGAACTGCATCAGCCCAAAACATCAATTTTACTTTCTTAAAAAACATCATGGAGCGAACCATATTTAAAATTGTTCTGTTCATTCTTTCAGCTACACCGTTCTGTTGGGGATTATAGAGCACAGTTTTTTGATGTTTGATCCCATGTTGAAGAAAGGTAATTTTCAAATTCATTTGAAGTGTATTCTTTTCCATTATCAGTACACAAAGAGCCAATATGAGTTTTTGCATCATTTTCAATCCATGCATGAAAATTCTTGAATGTTTGAAAAGCATCAGATTTGTTCTTCAATAAGTAAACCCAACACATTCTGGTGTAATCATCAATAAATTTAATCATATATTTATTTCCATTTTTAGAAGCAACATGAATAGGTCCACATAAATATGAATTAATACTCTCAAGTTTTCTATGTTCTCTAGAATGTGAATCATGAAATGGTTGTTTGCTATGCTTTCCTAGAATACAAGCATCACATTGCTTAATTTTCCTAGGAATTGTAGGCAGTCCATTAACACCATTTTTCTTCAACAATCGAAGGCTGTCATAGTTTAAGTGTCCAAATATAGCATGCCATAAAAGACTTGATGGGAATGTACCTTCATCATGATGTGAACTAAATGAAAATTTTTGTGCATGAGCATAGGAACCTTGCAGCTTCAAGAGTCTTCCTTCTTCTATTCTCTCCATGAAAAGTGAGCGATCTGATGCTTTTCTAACCTCAACCTTGCCATAAAACATGTGAATGGAGTGTCCTTGCTAGCAGATGTGGACCAAGGACAACAAGTTTCTCCTCAACTTAGGGAGGTATAGAACCTCATGTAGAAGATGATCTAGAAGACCAAACAACTTAAGCCTGATTGTGCCAAGCCTTGATGGCATGAGTTTGGATTTATCTTTGAAGTATACTGATCCATCAACTTTGTTAGTAAATTCTTCAAAAAAATATTTTCTAAATGTCATGTGACATGTTGCTCCTGAATCTAGCAACCAATCATTTCTCCAAGAAGTAAATGAACCATCAAACACGTCTTTAGTTACTCCATTGTTACAATGTGCTACAACATAATGAGTGGATTCAAGTGCTTTACCTTTGTCTCTATCATGAGTTTTACCTTTTTCTTGATTTCTTTTCTGCTCAATTTTATCCCAAGGCAACTTACATGTAGATGCATCATGCCAATATTTACTGTAGCGTATGCAATGAGGATCAAATTTTTCAGTTTGAGTTTGTCTGCCCTGCCTTCCTCTGAAATTTCTTCTTCCTCTTCCTCTTCGGCCACCTCTTCCTCTGGAAGAATCTTGAGCATGACTCTTCTCTCCATGTGCAAAGAATACATCCTCTTCTGAAGATAGAGGGGTTGTCATATTTCCAAAAGCCTTCTCTCTTTATGCAAATTTTTTCTCAAGGGAATCAAAGGTGATTTTCATGAGGTTTCCACTTGCTTGTAAGGACTCAAGATAATGTAAGTAAGTGGGATACAATGCCTTAACATATGCTATGAGAGGTATATCAAGTTCTACACCAGTGTTCTTAATGTCATGCATGATAGTTCTTACTTCTGAAGCTAAAGCAAGAGGGTCATCATTTTTCAATTCAAGACTGAACAACTTAATCATTAATTAAACAATTTCAAGTTCTGAATGTGAGTCATAAAGTTATTTTAGCTTGATCAAGGCTTCATAGGCATTCAAAAATGGTGTAATATGGTGACTCACCTCTTCATTTACGGAAGCTGTAATCAAGGCATAGGCCTTCCAATTCTTGTTTTCCAAAATGGCGATCTCCTTGTCTGAAGTGGGCTTTGCTGGTGGAAGGTCTCCTTATCCTTCACAAATTCCTCCCCACAGCTCATTAAAAATGAGAATGTGCTGTATTTTCTGAGACAATTAGGGATAGTTATCCTTGCTAGAGAGAAAAACTCCTACAATAGATATGAGAGAATGCATTCTTTTGAAGAAAAAAATACTTTGTTGTCATGGTAAATATTCAATTCTAGTTTCAATTCTGCAAAAAAAAATTCTTTTTTTTTTTGTAAAAAAAAGTTGGGGAAAAACAGAGGTATTATTTGCGGGAGGTATTTTCTGGGGGAGGTGTTTTCTGGGAAAGTTTTGTACCAGGGGAGGTATTTTCTGGGGGAGGTGTTTTCTAGGGGAGGTGTTTACTAGTGCAGGTGTTTTCTGGGGGAGGTGTTTTCTAGGGGAGGTCAAACTATGTAAAAAAATAATAATGATATAGAAGCCGAATTATATAATAATAAAAACGCAGAGAGAATTTGAGTGGGAGGGGATGGGGAGGGGAGGTGAGGGGGATGGGGAGAGTGGGTTTGGAGGGGTGAGCGGGTGGGCAGGTGGGTAAGGGAGGTGAGTGGGTGAGGGAGCGGGTGGGGAAGGGAGGGGAGCGGGTGATGGGGATGGGAGTGGATGCGAGTGGGGCGGGGAGAGGGGTGGGAGGGTGAGCATGTGAGGGGGCGGGGCTGTGAGTGGGGGAAGCGTGAGGGAAGGGGGGGCTGAGCGGGTGAGAGTAGGGAGACGGGAAGGGATGGGTGAGGGACAGTCGAGGGCTGTGAGGGGTGGGACAAAGGCTGCAGGTTGTCAGGGAGGGAAGGGACAGGTCGGGGAATGAGGAGTGGGAGGGTGCGCTGTGAAGGGGGGTGAGGGAAGGCTAAGGGGTGAGGGAGGGTCTGTGTGAGGGGGTGAGGGATGGGAAGGGAGGCTAAGGGGCTGCGAGGGAGGTGAAGTGCGTGAGGGTGTGAAATGTTGAGGAACTGTAAAAAAAAAAAAAATTGCACAGTAAAATTAAATGTGCTCAGAATTTGAGCTGAAATTGCACAGTGGTGTGCAGAAACAAAATTAGGCAAATTGTGCAGAACTGAAATGAGGCAGAATTTGCCAAAAAAAAGTGTAGAATTATTCTATAATTGTAGAATGGCAGGAGCACTAAAAACTGAATACACAATGACAGTCTGCAAAAAATGCAGAACATGAGAGAGTTACACCAAAGGTAGGAATGCCAAAAATGGGACTGGCTCCGATAACTTCACAAAATTGAATATGAATTAGATGGAGATTGTGTGTGTACTTATACATGGATGTGAGGCTATTGGGATTCACTTCCCAATGTCTCTTGGCCTTCCTTAGTACAATAATAGACAATCTCACCCAATCCCTTAGGATCAGGTGTCAATACATACAAGACTCTTTAATGGACTAGGACCTCTAGCATTTAGTTAATTGTTGAAGACAGGGCACAGATCTTTATGGTGCCCAGAAGCTTTACATTTTATGCACCAAAACTCTGCTCAAACCACCTTACCCTTCTCCTTATACAAGCTTTGAATTTCTAGATGCATGGCCTCCAACTATTTCTAAATATGTTGAGTTCCCATCGCAACAGGCATTGGAGTAGCCTCTAGTTTCATTGCAACCTCCATAGCCTCAGCCTGTGTGGAAATATTTTGCTGACCTAAGGGCTGGCACAGATGCGGGAGCAACATAGAAATGAACCATTCCTTATGTTGAGTATCATCAATGCCAAATCCACCATCTCCAATGGTGTGCTTCAGTCTCTGATCAGCCTCCCATATAGATTCATTAACCTCCTGATGAATCTCTTTCATTTATGTCACCAGTGGCACATATGACTTAGACTTCTTAAATTGCTCTTTTAGTGCATCTTTTATTTTGTCCAATGTGGCATTATGGTTTTCTTGAGCATACTTGATGTACCAATATAACGCATGATCTTGGAAATAAATAGCCAGCTGTGCCTTCTTAATATCAATATTATAACCTATTGAGTCTTCCATATGATCTCAGTCAAAAACCAAAAGTGTTCAGTTTCGTCATTTCCAATGCCTCTGAAATTAGGTAACTTCATTGATGCGGCCATGTCTACTTATGGGGGAGGTGGAGATGGTGGTGGAAATGGAATGCACAGTGGAGTGGATGTCCTGTGATGTGAGTGCAGAAGTGGAGTGGATGGGGTTGGAAACAGAATCAAGGGTTTCTGGTGTGATGAAATTTCTCCTTCAGAGTCTCTATAGCTAATCGTTTCTAGCTCACCTTCACTATTAGATCTAGGATTTAGAGGGTTATAAATAAAATTTTTAGAATCTTCGCGGTAAAATTTTCAATTGCGCATAGTCAAGCCTCTTCGAGGCATTCAAGAAATATGTTCACATAGGTAGTCCCATTCACATAATAGAATTTTCAACAAAAATTTTAGTGAGCGCAGGAACTTACCTCAAGGGCCTTTGAAAAAAATTCATTCTTCTTCAGAATAGGATACAAATTGATTGATGGAAAATTCTATCAAAAATCCTCCCAAGAGGCGATCGATCCAGTGATCTACCATGCAGGTGATCTTATTGTCTAACTTCTCTACTTGTTGGATCAATTCAGGAGTCCACTCAATGACTACGTCGTCCTTCACGCAGGTATTGAATTCACCTAAGCGTGACAACCACTCTTGCAGCTCGTGTGCAAAGGAGAAAAATAATATCTCATGCAATTTTCTATAGATATATTTGTGTACCCACTCTTCGTTAGATAACTTAGTACTCTGATTCTCTTCGAGTGTGATTCAAGGATATTTCTATCCAGCCAATATTTCAATTCATTTCACGAAGGATACCACATCATCAAATCTCCCTCAAAATGGTCCAAGTCCCGAAAATGGAACCATTTGTTGGCTTGAAGGGTCTTGACCCAGGTTCAATGTTTATCATGCAACCAACAAACCCTCCAACTGCTCACCATTTCAGCAGTGACCTGCTTGCGCAGATTAAATTCTCAACCAGAGAAATATGGGGGGGTGTTGGAACCTGGTTTCTACACCCCAAGTAAGAAAATAATGAAGTGGTCCTAAGAAGATCGATTGTAGACTTGTATCAATCATAAACAAATGTGCACAATACTTAACACACTAAGACAAATTCATAGATCACTTCAACGTAGATAAAGCATAACATAACCAAATCCATATCTAAGAAATGTGAAATCACTTAAGCAGTCTTATCAACCATTAATATGCAAAAATAACCATAACATATATCCTCGCTCAATGGCAAACAAGCGACACAGGAACAGGGCAATCTCAAGTAAATAGAAATAATAGATAAATAACTCAAATAAATAAAACAATAATTTCTTCAAAATATATCATATATATTAATTCAGATCCTTTCAATACATCAGACCTTCCCCATACACATAACCCTTCCATGCACACAGCCAGTGGAGGCCTCACACAGCTAGGACTAGGTCTTCGTGCACATAGCCAGGACTAGGTCTCTGTGCACACAGCTAGCAGGAGCCTTTCTACCCAACCCATAGAAAAACCATTTACAAAATATTACAGGTACATACAGAGCATAATCAAGTTCTTTTTACATTGACTAACTACTTTCCTTAGACTCGATCTATCTATTTATATTCTTCTAGCGCACAAATACTATGGTCTCAAACCATGGTTTGAGGCCAACAGTTTACCCTTAAACCTATTTACATGAAAATTAGGGAATTTTCCCACCCCAATGCCCCTTGACTCATTCACACATCATGCATATACAAAACTTATACAAAATTACATCAAAAATTGTGCCCTATGGGACCCCACTCGAACAGTGATTGGAAATTTGTAGCAATCAAGGTCAGTTATCTCAGGTTGTTTTCAGTTAAAATAGTTCTAATTGTTGAATGAACTACATGAAGGTTAGTTAAACAGTGGGACTTTAGTAAAACTTGATTATCATCTCGTTAAATGATCAATCATCCCAAAATAGCTAGTGCATCCAGAGAATTCGAGTTCCCTAGGCTTGGTGGAGATTCCAGTGCAGTGTAACAGCAATTGTAAATTAGTCTTGCATGAACATATATTGCATGAAATTAGATGATTAGCCTAAGGAATTGCGCAATACATTTTGGACAAATTCCTAAATAATAGGGGCCCAATTTCTCAAGGAACAATGCAAGGAAATAGGAGCTCAAGTAGAGACAAAATTTGACTAATTCTAGGTCAGAGCTTCTCCGTGAGTAGAGAGATAGGTTATTCACTTGCAGGGTGTGCTCAATTAATAAAAGAAATTATAATACATCTATATTAATCATATTAATGCAAGCAGGCATTAGGTTTTTTATCATATTTCTTTCCCCAAGAGAAATACTATTTGCATGTGTGTGATTTCCTATTGAGTGTCTAATATTTTTGTTCTAAATTGTGAATTAATTTCTGCAGAGCAGTAGAGTAGGTTTATGTCTTGTGATTTTTATTAAAAATTCATGAGGAGTTGCAAATCTACAACATAATTCTACACCTTCGTGGAGGTAATCCTAGGATTTCCTCAAGAAAGACATCCTTATATTTTTCTAGGATGGGATAATGTTTTATATAAGGTTTTTTATTCATGTTAGAATGATTTTTAATTTTAATTTTCAGACAGTTTACATCCCTTTCAAGCACGTTTATTTAACTATAAGGAAGATATATCCCTCACTAGAATAACTCTTGGAACCCATTTTACTATACAAGTTATGCCTTCATCATTGACACATGTGAAATACTTTTCCAAAAAGTTCAAATTTCCCTATGTTTTTCTAGTCGATCCACGCCAACAAGGACATCATATGATCCCAAAGGAAGAATATTCAAATTTCATTTAATGTGAAATCCATTTAAATCTATTGAACAGTATTTACGAATATTAGTAACCCTTATTTTGGTTCCTGTAGTTAATTGCACTAACCAAGGTTTAGTATTTTTTTCCTTTTTAAGACCATTGTTTTCAATCACCAAAGGAGAAATATAGCTCAAAGTAGATCCAGGATAAATTAACATAGATACGATATTTCCAAATATTTTTATTTTGCATAGCGATCACCAATCTCTCGAGTTTGTGAACCCCATAGAAAAAAAATATATTAATATATCCATATGATATTAATTTAATAATATAATATTGAAATATAATAATAATAATAATACCAAAGCGACCACTATATTGTTGTCAAAAATTGGTTCTACATCAAAACCCCAAAAAATATGTTTCATGTGGCCCTCCAACTGCTCTTTTTATGGCTAGTACCGGCAGAGGGACCAAATATCCTTCATACATTCATATTGTAACACGACACAATCATGTCATGAAGCCTTCTACCTCTAACCCCAATGTTTCTAGCCAAAACCCTAATATGGAAAAATAAAATGTTTTGTCTTTTAATACCCCTTTAAGTAAATAGATACGAAGCAGCTTCCTTCCCAAGTAACAGTAGATCCAAAATTGGAAATTCAATCCAGTCATATTAAGGAATATATCCAATACATGTGAGACCACACCTTGATTGGAAAATTTCTAGGTATCTCACCCTCAGAAAAAGAACTCTCCCATTGGATCCATCTAAAATGGAAACCCAAGGGGAAGATTAAACTGGATCTAGGCGCCAAAGGATTCTTCACCATAGTAGTTGCAAATATTGAAGATGGAACTCTGATATTTGAAAAAAACCCATATGTATTTAACTTTATCCATCTATACCTTCGCATATGGATAGAAAGATGTGTACCTCATAAGGAAGACTTCATTGCAGCTCTATATTGGATCTGAATGTATTCACTACTGCAGGAATTATGGGATGAGGAAACTTTAGTTAGCATCAAAAATCCCATTGGCCAATTTTTCAAAGCTTCAGAAGCAACAAAACAAGCTAGGTATATTTCTTATGCAAATATCTACGTTTACATGAATATATAATAACCACTTCTAGATTCCATTTTCATTTACTATCAAATTGACCTTTGGAAACCAAACCATAAATTATGAGCACATCCCCTTTCATTGTAAAATATTCCATGAGTATGGCCATATATACATGAAGTGTTATCTTCTAGCTAAAAATACCAACCCTCATCTAGTCCCTTACTCAGATGAGGATGGTTTCACAAAATTTGGAGGCAAATGAAAGGGTCCAAAAAACCATCCCTCGTATCCTACCCACCTAGGGAAGCAAATTACCACCAATAATTGTTTCAATCCCCTCTTCCCCTTAGAAAAGAAATACCCTACCTCGACCTCGCCTCCCTAGAAGTTGATATGCTTTATTCTGGTTCACCTCTTCTCATCTCTTTCGAGCCACACCCATCATCCTTTATGCTCTCGCATACCACCACCCCCCACCCCCCCCCCCCCCCCCCACAACCCTCTTAAATTAAGATATCCCAAAAACTGACTCTAAACCCTCCATGGATCTCAATGGGGATATGGATCTGTATTCTCTTAACCTTCCTAAAATCACTAAATCCTTGAAATCTAAGGACCCCAACACCCTTCTGGAGCACCAGGTCAAGGTCTTTTGCCATGAATATCTCAAATCTTGTTGATCTGCCCCAAAATCATCCCCAGGTCAACCTAACATTGGAACACTAGTGTTCCAAACCCAGCTAATGAAGGAGACAACAAAATCCCATGTTAAGGTTCTATTTTGAACCAAGAAGTGGTGAATGTCCATGACTTTCTCTTTAATTCCTCCCTTAATATGATTATTTTGTTACTTTAAATTTACTAAATTTTATAAGAAGGATTTTCCTTCTTATTCTCTCTTATTATTTTTTTATTTGAATTTGATATCAAAATATTTTATATTAAGAAATATTAATACTTTGACCCTTTGATATTTGATATTCAGTAAAATTTAACATCGATATCTTTTATAATTATCAATATTCATAATTTAATCCTTTGAATATTAATATTCAATAAATTAATCATTTTTTTCAACCTTTTATCTTTGATATTAAATAAAATTTAATATAAATATATTTTATAATAATTAATATTCATAATTTAATCTTTTCAATATTAATATTCAATAAATTAATCATTTATGTTAACCTTTTGTAAGCTTTGTTTTTCCTTGTAAAAATAACCCCTTACCTTTTATATTATTTAGTTTAGTATTCTTTTCTCTACTTTCTCCTTAATTTCCTCTCTTAATATGCTTATTTTGTTAATTTCTCCTTAATTTCTTCTCTTAATATGCTTATTTTGTAATTTTTAATGTTGACTTTCAACATTTTTCCTAAGTTTATTGCAATTTTAACCAAATTTTTGAGAAAATGCTTAGTATTCCTATTTTCCTAGCAATTCAAAAATAATTTTCTATTTTTTTGATTATCTTATTTCTAATTCTAAATTTCTATTGGCCCAACAAGCTCTGATGAGACATAATTATTTCTAATTTTTTTTTGTCCCAACAAGCTCTAATGGAACATAATTCCCCCGTTAGAGAGTGTTTTATTTTGGGCATTTATGGGTTTTTGAAAATCCATTTAAAAAAAAAAAAAACTATATTTTTTTAGTGGTCATTTTGTTTGTGTTGAGTGCTCTAATCACATACCGCTTCACCCAATGATGTTAGAAATGACATGGATCACAGACATTGAAACAAACCATGTTACCCTACCGCGTTGCCCAATGTTGCTAGAAAGGACATGGGTGCAGGTCCTTTATGTATGCAGGAGGGGGTAGGAAACAAATCTCCAAATAATATTATTATATTTTCATTGTGCTAATATTTTAGTGTATCGATGAATCTCCCTCAACACACAGTAAATTATTTTAGTGTGTAAAAGAAGCTTCATCAACACAGTAAAAACTACATTGTATGTCATTAGGGGAATTTTGAGGTCTAAAATTGGCCTCCTAAGAAAAATGTGCAACCAAAATAAACTTTATAAGAACCAATCATATTCACCATGATGATGTCAACCATGAGGAATGATTCACCATTTTTGGAGTAAAAAAGTAAAAAGAATAAAAAATGATAAAATGATAAAACTACTTTTTCAACTTACTCCTTGAGGTTTTATTCAAATTTCAAGCGGGAGTATTCGTTGGATGTAAAATTTAATTCCTCATCCAAGGAGTACCCATGTTGCATGCTTTTGATGGAACCTGCTACATGAAAAATGAGAAATACATGAAAAACGTGATTGCAATCACGTTTTTCATGTATTTATCATTTTTCGTGTAGCAGGGTTCATTAAAAGTATGCAACATTTGGTATTCCTTTGATGAGGAATAAAATTCTACATCCAACGAGTGTTCCTGCTCGAAATTTGAGTAAACCCATAGGGAGATAAGTTGAAAATATGAGTTGAAAAAATCATTTTTTCTTTTTTCCCTCTATAATTTGATAATGTAATCTAATCTTATGTTATTATTTCCACTATTGTTTCATAATTTACTTAAGAAGCCCATTTTAGACGTCAAAATTCCCTAATGATGCAGAAAAGCTGCAAGAATTGGCTCCCCATATGCTGGAATACATGGAAACATCGACTCAAGATGACTACACTCGTTGTGGAGAATATTATGCAATTGATGCCACGTCCCACCTTTCCCGACACGAAAAACTGACTCTCTTCTGCACAATCAACGTGTCGAGTGATATTATCCCCATCTTCATGCTACAAACATTCCAAAGCCATTTCAAACTCCTCAGTGCTTTTTAAAAAATGTACCACACCAATTAGATAGTAATTATTAAAAAAATACATCCTCATAATAGAAGCGGAGGTGGATGGTTTGCACTTTCATCTGTTGGGCTAGTGAAGGAAGAGAAATGGAGGAAAAACGAGGTTAAAATTTTGCCAAGTATTTTTTTTTAGGAGTCATGCTGCTATGAAATTTTTTCAAATCGGTGATATTTACAAAATTTCGAGCTCCAACGTGATTTAATTCTCATATATGAGGCATAAAATAATTAAATTTACGCATGTTTAGGAAAATTTAAAGTAAACTAATTTTCTTAAAACAAACGAGTGTGGCTCTTTGTCTTCGACAAACGTATGTAGTGGTTTTCTAAGAGATCCCAATTCAAGAATTCGCTAGTAGATTTGACTCCTATCTTCTTAATTATATTTTTTTATCCTTTTATATGCATTTCGTGTGCTTCTAATCTATGTAAGTATTTTTTTGAACAAGGTAAATGCGATTTTAGATCTCCCACAACAAAAATATATACATACAACATATTGTTCCAACGTGATTCTATTTAAAACTCTATTAGAATGTACATTAATATTGTGCGAAGCACATTAATATTGTGTTGAAGTGTGATTCCGTTTAAAACTTTATTGGGATATACATTAAAATCACCTCCACACAATGATCTTTAAAACACGCCATTGGAATCGCATAAGCCACACTACACAATCGCTACGAAGAAAGAAAATTTCAAAGCAAAGAGAAAAGGCACCATGGAATAGCTTTCTCATGGAAAATTTCTCTTTTCTCTACCTTTCCACTTTATTGTTTAAAAAAAATGTGTTAGGAGCGCCATGTATAATAGGAATGATCTCGTCATTTTGGGGAGACCTTCGACTCATTTAAGAGAATGTAGTTTCATCAAATTCAACTTGTGCATAGGTTTGCTTGTGGAGATATTTCAATGTGTGGGAATCTCCGCACAAGAAAACTTCTCCACACATATATTAGTGGCTTTTAGTATGCAAGGTGAGTGTTATATTACTCAATCTCCAAGTCCATCCAATTCAATTTCTGGTGTAAGCCTCCTCACAAACTAATTAAAAGAAACTTTGATGGCTAGATCCTCAATTCCTTGTTAACTTCACAACTTCATAGTTAGATGTGTGAGTCCACGGTAAGATTAAAAAAAGGTTAATTAGAAAAACAATTAAATCGAATTTTATGTTTAACTGGTTCTAATGTGTTTCTAGTTTCAATATGAATATGGAATATACGGTTTTACTATTTCATGGTCATGATTTCTTTGTAATCCCAAAGCATTAATACTTATAGTGTCAATTTAATTGTAGATAGAGTATTTTTGCCTCCATAAAACTAGTACATGGAAGTCTTTAATAATCCACACATACACAATGCATGGTATGATTTCCTCCAACATTTTTAGTTCCTCGAGAAACATGAATGATGACTTGGAAACGACAGTATGACTCTTCTGATCCGAAACAAGTTACTCTACCATTATCGTATAATCAAAGGCACCTAAGAAATACATCGACGAAGCCATCAATGTCTTGTCCCATCTGAGTTTTAAGTTTACAATATTTTATTGGGTTGAGTGTTTGACTAGTTAGACACTGGATCCTAATTTGATGATATCCAAATCATAAGACAATCATTGAAAAAAAACTAGCCCCTTTGACCTAATCAAACAAGTTGTCAATCCTGGGTAATGGATATTTATTCTTCATTGTTATTTTGTTAAGTTGTCAGCATTTTATGAATATTTTAAGGGTTCCATATTTCCTTTTTATAAATAAGGTTCGTGCACCCCAAGATAACACACTAGGTCTTATATATTTCTTGTCTAACAACTCTTGTATCTAAAGATATTTAATTCTAGTAACTTTGGAATACTCATTATGTATGGAGCTTTAGAAGTTGGGACTTATCTAGGGATAAGATCAATATTTAAATATATGTCCCTTCATGGAGGTAGTCCTAGGATTTCCTCAGCAAAGACATCCTTATATTTTTCTAGAATGGGATCATCTTCTATAGAAGGCTTATGATTACTGTTAGAATGATCTTCAATTTGAACTGCATACATTTACATCCATTTCGGGATCATTTATTTAATTGTAATTCATATATTTTACTCACTGAAATAACTCTTTTAACCCATTTTATTATACAAGCTACCCCTTCGTCATTAACATATGTGAAAGATTTTTTAAAACAATTCAAAAGTACCTTGTGTTTTTCTAGCCAATCCATGCCAATAAGGAAATTATATGATCCCAAAGGCAAAATATTCAAATTCAGTTTAGTGGGAAATCCATTTAAATCTATTGATCAATATTTACTAATCTTAGTAACCATTGTTTTGATTTCTGTATATAATTTCACTAAACAAGGTTTAATCTATTTTTCTTTTTTAAGACCACACTTTTCTATCACAGAAGGAGAAATATAACTCAAAGTAGAGTGAGGATCAATTAACATAGATACAATATTTTCAAATATTTTACCTTGGATCTCCACCAAGGTGGTTTGATAGTCAGTTTTTCTATCATCCAATACTGTAATAACCCTTGGAATATTATGAGCAACATCATTTATTTTAGAAGCTTCCTGAATGATATGCACTATTTATTTTCTATTAAATTATTTTGTGGAAAATCCCTCCATGAAGTGGGAATTGTTGTATATCTAGAGAAAATAAAGGTCATGTACATATTTTTTCAATATTTTAGACATATGAAATGCATCATGACCTTTTATGCTTACTGCAAGAAAGCTGATAGACAACTATTCCTATCATTGCTAGCACTTCAAAGGGTCCACAATATATGGGTTACAACTTGGCAGACTACCAAGTATAATATTACTCTTCTTAAGTTTCACTTTCAGTTAAATGTGGTCACCAACATTAAATTATTTGAGAACTCTCTTTAAATCTACATAACTCTTTTGTGGATCCTGAGCTATTTTCATATTTTTTTTCACTTTCTTAACTATTTATTCCATTTCCTTCAAAAACCACCCTATCCTCGGGATGATCCCAACTTAAAGGCACTTTAGACCATCTTGCATACATGACCTCAAATGGACCGATCTTTACTGAAGTCTGATAACCATTGTTGTAGGAAAATTCAACTAAATGCAAATAATCTACCTACTTAGTGGGCCTATCATAAACATACATTGGTAGCATGTCCAATAGAATTTGATTTTTCCTTTTCGTTTGACCACTAATCTGAGGATGATAAGTTTTTTAAATTTTAGTTTTTTTCCTATTTCTTCAAATAAACCCTTCCAAAACTTAGAAGTAAATTTTGCATTTTGATATGAGATTATAATTTTAGGCATACCATGTAATCCAATGATTTCATTCATGAATATTTATGTTATATAAATGCTTTGCAAGTAGACCTTATAGGTATAAAGTGTTTCTACCACAACCATTATATAGTCATGTTGTCTCCTTGTTTCAGCAAACCAGTGATAAAATCAATGGATATCACCTCGCATTTCCATTATGGAATGGGTAAAGGTTGTAATAATCTAGTTATATGTTGATGGGAATCTTTAACTCATTGACATTATAAAAATTTGGTTACATGTTCTATTATTTATGACTTCATATTAGGCCAATAAAAGAATTTTCTTAGCATAGTTATTAGCTCTTGATAACTAGGATGTCCAGTTGTAGTATTTTTATGTAATTCATCAAGGATGAACAGTTTTATGTTTCAATCATTGGATATATAAATTATGTCTATACATCAATAAATCTTCTTCATTAACTGAAAAATCATTCTCTTCCTCATTTTGAGAATATGATTTTTGAATTTTCTCCTTGATTTTACCATATTTTTTTATCAAAATCTACAACTTACCTTACTTTTTAGTCAAATTTGTTTTCCAACTACTTGTAGAAATAGCATAAATCTCATTTAGTTTTCTTCTAAGAGTGTTGGCTATTTTGTTTTCTTTTCCTTTAAAGTGTATTATTTTGAAATCATACTCACTAAGGAATGGTTACCTTTTTTATTTCCTAACATTTAAGTTTGGTTGGTAAAAACAATATTTAAGATTGAAATTATCTGTTTTTAGCCAGAATCTTCTCCCTATAAGATGGTGCCTCCACATTTTTAAAGCATGGATGATGGTTGCTAGTTCAAGATCACAGGTAGCATAATTTTTCTTATAATATTCAATCTTTTCAAATTCATAACTTACCACATAACCTTCTTGCTTTTAATTTTGGTTGGTAAAAACGATATTTAAGATTGACATTATCTGTTTTTAGCCAGAATCTTCTCCCTATAAGATGGTGCCTCCACATTTTTAAAGCATGCATGATGGTTGCTAGTTCAAGATCACGGGTAGCATAATTTTTTTATAATCTTCAATCTTTTCAGATTCATAACTTACCACATAACCTTCTTGCTTTAATACCCCCCCCCCACCCCACCCCAAACCTCCTTTACAAGCATTAGTACATACTACAAAGACTTTGTTGGGGTCAGCTATCTTTAAAATTGGAACGGTGGTCAATAATTGCTTCATTTTTTCAAATTTGTCCTGACATTTTTATTCCAATCAAATTTAGTTCCCTTCTTCTACAAAGAAGTGATTAGGTAAGATAATTTGGAAAATCCTTCTATGAACCTTCAATAATAAATTGTGATTCCCATAAAATACTTGATGTGAGCCACATCCTTAAGCACTAGCCACTCCACAATGGCCTTTATTTTCTCTAGATATACAACATTTCCCTCTTCAAATATAACATGACCTAAATAATGAATCTATGTTTGGTAAAATGCACATTTTTTAAACTTAGCATATAGTTCATTTCCTCTAAGGGTTCTAAGAACCATTTGCAAATGTTGATCATGTTCCTCCTTCTTTGAATAACCTGAAATTTCGTCAATAAACATAATGAAATTAATCATGAATATAATCAATTTATCTTAATATAATTAGATTAATTAGGATTAAATCAACCATCCTAAAAAATAGGAATTAATCAATAAAAATAAATTAATAATTGGATAAATTAAGGTTAATATCAATTAATAAGGAAAATATCATTTAATTCTAATTTTTAGTTAATTTTTATTTAAATATTGTTATCTAGGGTTATCTTTACTATAATATAATTTATAATCATTAATAATTCTTTACCAGTAGGCTCCTATTTAAAATACATATTAAATAATAAAACAAAAATGTGATGATTATTATTTTTATTAACATTTAGTAGTAATAATTAGTAATAAATCTAATTAAAAACTCTAATTAAATAAAAAAAATTACTATCATTAATGTATTTTTTAGTTTATTTTTAAATATTAGGACTTGCTAAATAAAATATTAATCTCATAAAAATTAAATATTATTCTTAAATACTATTAGACTTAATTAAGTAAATTGAATAAAATATATATATATATATATATATATATAAAATAAAAAATTATGAAAAATAAAAAATAAAAAATTAATTATTATTTAGTTCCTGTCAACTCTTCTTTTTTCACTCTTTTCACTACTAATTCCTGACCTTTTCCCTTCTTTCATCCTTCATTCTGCATCTTGTCCTGAATATGGATCGTCGTTGGGTTTCAAAACATCAACCAATGTTCTATAATATTGTGGATAATCCATAAATCCTTTCAACAAACGATAACCACAAGAGCTTGAAAACCATAACATAATGATAAATTTGTCTAAATAGGTCTTGAGTACACTATTCATCAAAAACATAAAATTGGATGGTGCATTAGTGAGTCTAAAAGGGAGTATGAGAAAATCATGCCATAGTGCCCATATTGTGTTGTGAAAGTTTCCTTGTGAATGTCTTTGTCTTTTATCCCAATTTGATTATATCCAAATATTAAGTTGATCTTTGGAAATATAGTATCCCCTTTGACGTGATTAAATAGGTTTTAAATCATGGGTAATGGATACTTATTCTTGATTTTCATTTTGATAAGTTGTCAGTAGTCTATGTGGAGTCTAAGGGTTACATCTTCCTTTTTTACAAATAAGATTATTGCACCCCAAGGTGACACACTAGGTTGCATATATTTTGTTGTGTAACTTGACTCAAAAATAGAAGAAAAGAGATATGAATGCCTTAGAAATAAGCCACTTCGAGGGAAACCTCCAATACATTACATACATGAACAATTCTTGGATGATACGATTTACAAAACCTCCTTTCTATATATAGGAGTCCATGTGGCCATAATGTAATCCTAGTGGGCCACAATGTAATCCTAGCCGACCTAACAATAATAATTTAAGGGCACAATAATAACAAAATGGGGGTTACAAGGGTACAATAATAACAATAAGGGGGTTACACTACTAACAATAAGGGACTATACTAGTAATATAGGGACCTAACATGCCCCTCTCCTTCAAAAAAGTGTTGTCCTCAACGCTCGAGTAGCTCTGGGTGCTTCTGTATAAAATTCTCATCCTCCCATGTAGAATCTTCGGTGGGTAAGTTCTTCCACTTGATGAGATACTCTGAAATTGATCGATTCCGTAGTTGTCGAGTTCTTTTTTCCATGACTGCTTCAGGTTCCAATATGATTTTCCCTTCCCCATCAAGTTCTGGCAATACTGTTTGAACTGGACGATTTTCACCTATAACCTTCTTTAAGCATGAAACATGGAAAACTGGATGTACTCGCGAAGAAGCAGGAAGCTCCAATTTGTATGCCATAGTACCAATCTTTTGCAACACCCTGTAAGGACCATAGTACTTTGGCGATAATTTATTATCCTTCTTAGCTTGCTTGAGGGACATTTGTTTGTATGGTTGTAGCCGTAAAAATACCCAATCTCCTACATCAAAACTTCTCTCGCTGCGATGTTGATCTGCCTGTTGTTTCATTCGATTTTGTGCCAAATTCGGGTTATCCTTTAAGAGTTGGAGAACTTCTTGTTGATGCTCGATGTGATCTTCCACTGCTTGAACCTTCGAATTTTCTCTTAAAGATGATGTGATGGATGGTGGATGATATCCATAAAGTGCCATAAATGGGGTCATTTTTGCTGCAGTATGGAAGGAAGTGTTATACCACCATTCGGCGAGAGGTAACCACTTGACCCATTGTGTTTGTTTATCAGATACAAAACAATGAAGATATCCTTCCAAATATTTATTTACTATCTCTGTTTGACCATCAGATTGAGGATGATAAGATGAGCTATGAGATAATTGAGTACCCAAACAAGAAAATAACTCCGTCCAAAAATTTCCCGTAAAAATGGGATCTCTGTCGCTCACAATAACCCTTGGGCTTCCATGTAACTTTTGAATTCTGTCCACAAATGTAGTAGCAACTGTACTTGCTTTAAATGGATGAGATAATGCACAAAAGTGTGCATACTTGGTAAGTCTATCAACTACCACCATGATGACATTCTTGCCTTCGGACTTTGGTAAACCTGTGATAAAATCGATTGAAATCTCCTCCCAACGTTGACTTGGAATGGATAAAGGTTGTAGAAGTCCCAGGGTCTTAATTGTCTCCACTTTATTCTGCTCGCAAACCAAACATTCGGCCACAAAATTTTTAATATCAGATTTAAGGCCATCCCAAAAAAAATCTTTCTTCACCCTGTGGTAAGTTTTTAAAAATCACCGTACGATTTTCAGTTACGAACCTTCGTATAAAAAAATTTATAGCGCAAATTCCACGATGACCTGTTTAGGAGCCTGAAAAAAGACCTAACTTCAACAGATCATATCTCCGAAAATTTTGCGAAAAAAGCTCTGAAATTTTTAGACGATCTTCCTCGGGATTTCAGCTTCGCACCCTAAAAATTTCAGCTTCTGAAACTTTTTATAAAAAAAATTATAGTGAAAATTCCACGATGACCTGTTTGGAGCAGCGAAACCCTAGAATCCAAACCTATGATACCAAATGTTGTGTAACCAGCTCCAAAAATAGAAGAAAAGAGATATCAACGCCTTAGAAATAAGCCACTTCGAGGGGGCAACCTCCAATACATTACATAAATGAACAATTCTTGGATGATACAATTTACAAAACCTCCTTTTTATATATAGGAGTCCATGGGGCCATAATGTAATCCTAGTGGGCCACAATGTAATCCTAGCTGACCTAACAATAATAATTTAAGGGCACGATAATAACAAAATGGGGGTTACAAGGGTTCAATAATAACAATAAGGGGGTTACACTAACAATAATAAGGGACTATACTAGTGATATAGGGACCTAACATATTTCTTATCTAACAGCTCATGTACTATACATATTTAATTCCATTAACTCTGGAATACTCATTTTGTATGGAGCTTATGCTCTGGGGATAATATCTATAGTGAAATATATGTCCCTTATGTTGAAAAATGCAGCAAGAAATTCTCAATTTGATTATGCCTTGATAAAATTGAGAAAAATCAAATTTCGACATAAGTGTACAACTTGGATGTAGTTAACTTGTGTGACATGGCACTTGTCACTCAGTTAGCTAATTAAATCCGAGTTGGATAAGATAGAGTTCAGTTAATCATGTGTGATTTCTAATTTTTAGCAATCAAGGTTAGCTATCTCAAGTTGTTTTCGATTAAACTAGTTCTAACTATTGAAGTGATTGGTGGAAGGTTAGTTAAGCACTGGGACTTCATTCAAACTTACTGATCATCTAGTTAACTAATCAATCAGCCCAACATATCTATTACATGAAGATAATTCTAGTTTCAGAGGCTTGGTGGAGATTCCAAGGCAGTGTAACATCAATTGTAGACTAGTCTTGAGTGTATAGGTGTTTCATGTAGTCAGATGATCAACCTAGGGAATTGTGTGATCCATTTTGGAGAAATTCCTAAATAATAGGGGCATAATTTCTCAAGGAACAATGCAAAGGAAATAGGAGCTGAATAAAATGACAAATTTGACTAATTTTGGGTTAGAACTTCTCAGTGAGTAGAGAGATAGGTTATTCACTTGCAGGTTGTGCTCAGTTGAGCAAAGAAATTGTAATACATATTTATTCATTTTATTAATAAAAGCAGGCATTGTGATTTTTAGCAGATTGTTTCCCTGGGAAAAATATTATTTTCATGTGTGTTATTCCTTATTTCATATTTGAGATTTTTGTTCTGAATTATGAATTAATTTCCACAGAGCAGTAGAGTAGGTTTGTGTCTTGTGATTTTGATTAAAACTTCATGAGCAGTTTCAAATCTAGAGCAAAATTTATATTTGGTATTAGAACAAGATTCAGATTAGAGAAAAAAATTAAAGTTTTTTCTCATGAGGTTCTAATTTGGAGTTTAGCACGACATGATCTCTTCATAGTTGAGAATATGGCCTTCAATGGACTAAGGCTAGAATGTGCCTTGGAAGGCACCTCTAATTTTGTTGCATGGAAGGATCAAATGGAGGAAGTATTGGATGAAAATGGATTGATAGAATATATCATGATAGATGTTACAAAACCATCGAAATCTGATCCTCAAAACCTTACTCAGTGGAAGAAATATGTATCGAAGGTGAGGATAATAATATTTGAGGGAGTACGAGATCATATTGTCTCAAATATCCACGAAAAATAAACGTTGTTCACAATGTGGAAATCACTGACATAATTGTTCGAGAAAAATAGTGACCACAGGAAGTTGGCACTCAAGGATAAACTTAGAAGTATTAAGATGCAAAAGAATGACACTATTCCACAATATCTAAGAAATTTCACACAATGTCATGATGAACTTGGCGACATTGGTGTAAATGTTCCTGAAGAATACTTGGTAAGCCTAGCCCTTCTAGGCCTTCCCACGAGTTGGCATAGGTATCAATATTCAGTGAACAGGAGGTAGAAATTACCAAATTAGGAGCACGTATGGTCAAATCTGGTACAGGAGGAAATAAGACGGAGTATCATAGATGGGACTTCATCCAAGGGTGAGGATGAAGAAAAATTTGTATTGGATGGAAATGCAAAGAATGGAAAAGGGAATAAATCTCAATCCAAACCGAAATCCATCCAAGGGGGAAAGAATAAATATTTTTTCCAAAATTAAATGCTTCCCTGTTCATGAATTCAGTGATTATTCTGCATAGTGTCCACACAAAAAGGAAAGAAAGAATCATAGTTCGAACTTGACTTTACCCTTATCGCATGCATGGATAGCATAGTGATGGCGAGTGTGTGGTACTTGGACTCAAGTGCATCATTCCATATACTAGGGTGTAGAGACTTTTTCAGTGACTTGGAAGAAAAATATTTGCAGATGCACATTGAGATGAGGGACGACGAAAGGTAGAGCCCGGCCGAGATTGGTACAATTACCTTTCAAAGGGAGTCAAGCTCCTTGTCATGTTCGTTTCAGGCCTAAAGAAAAATTTCATCTTTGTTTTAGTTTTGGAAGACCGTGGTTATGATGTGATCTTCAGCAAAGGAAAAGAATTCCTGAGACACATAGCCATGGGATAGGTGAATAAAATCAAGGTTTGTGTGAAGAACCTATATAAGCTAGATGTGAAATATTGTGCTACATTAAGCACAAAGGAGGAGAAGGTGCAGAACCGCGATGTCCATAAATTTTGGCATAGAAAACTTAATCATTTGCATCATGGCGCCCTTGATATTATGCAGCAAATAACCATAGACCTCCCCAAAGAAACACTTGAGAAAAAAGATGTATGCAAAGGATGTACTTTTGGGAAGTACACAAAATCCACATCTGGTCAGCAAAGCACATGCAGTCCTAGAAAGGATCCACTCTTATGTTTTGCAACCTTCCTCGACAACCTCCACTACAAGAAAAAAATATATTGTCATTTTTATTTATTACTTCTCACGAAAGTGTTAGATCTTCTTCATGTGGAGGAAATATAAGACATTATCCAAGTTCATAGAATTCAAGGCACTGGTGGAGAAAGAAATTGGAAATAAGGTGAAGGCTCTCTAGAGCGATAATGGAGGTGAGTACTAGTCGAATGAATTTTATGTGAAAGAAGGAATTCGACGAGAGTTGATAGCACCCCACAACCCACAGCAGAATGGGGTGGTTAAGAGAAACAATTGTACCATTATGGGACTGGTGAGGGTGATTTTACATGACCAAGGCCTACCTATGCATATGTGGGTTGAGGCATGCAACACAACAGTCTATTTGGAGAACTGGAATCCTCATTAGATTCTAGGCATGATTACACTGGAGTAGGATTTCTCGAGGACAAAGTCAAATGTATCACACTTCTGTTTTTTTGGAGCCTTTGTTTACAACGATGTCTCCAAAGAATCAAGGAAGAAGATAGAGCCGACAATAGAATTTGGAGTATTTTTGTGTTACACAGAAACTCCCCACAATTACTATGTGACTTTCCATCCCATATAATGATATTTGTGCAAAGGGATGTAAAATTTGATGAGGAGAAATCGACGTGGTTCTCTCTTGAGAGGGAGCTTCAAATCCCACCAGAAGAGGAGATTTTATCTCTAAAGGAGGAACCTCAAGAAGTTGTGGAGCAGCCATAAATTAAGGAGTAGGGAGTGGAGAAAGCCACTCAAGAAGAAGCATCTAGAGAAGGAAAGAAAAGAACCAAGGAATCTTAGATACTTTTTCAAGATGTGAGGGAGAATGTGGGTGCTCCAAATTTGCAGAGGAAAATAAGGTCAGCTGATTAGTACATTTTCTACATGGCTCTGATGACTAAGCTTGTAGAGACTTAGCCATTTCCTTTTGAGAAAGAAGTAGAGAAACCTATATAGCTTGATGAAATGGTGGAGGAATATGAATCCGTTGTAAAGAACAGTGTTTTGGCAGTGGTCCCAAGACTGACAGATAAATCATTTGTGGGTTCGCGATGTATCTTCAAGTTAAAGTAGGAAGCACATGAAATAATAGAGAAGTATAAGGCTACATTTGTGGCCAGGGGGTACTCTCAAGTTGAAGGAATTTACTATGAGGATACCTCTGCTCCTGTAGAAAGCTAGTCATCCATTAGATCAATTTTTGCTCTGACTGTGCAGATGGAGTCGAAGATCCACTAGATGGATGTAAAAAAAACATTCCTCAATGATATTATTGAGGAGGAAGTGTACTTCGAGAAAAAAAAATTATTTGATACTTTTGATCAGGTGTCTCATGTCTACAGACTCAAGCAATCATTGTACGATCTCAAGAAAGCACCCCACACTTAGTGCACTAGTATCGATAGCTACCTCACTGGTTTGGGATTCACCAAAAGTGAAGCGAATGAAAACCTATATCATATATTGGTAGAAGGTAATTTTTTTATTATTGTCTTATATGTTAATGATTTAATTTTAACTGGTGATGAATATTTGATCATATTTTGCAGGGAGGACCTTGCAAGATAATTTGAAATGAAGGACATGGGTCATGCACTATTTCCTCGGCATAGAAGTATGGCTAGGCGATGGGGAATTGTTTGTCTCTCAAGGAAAGTATTCAAATGAGACACTGTAGAGATTCTGCATGGAGAGTTGTAAACCAATGGAGACACCTCTAGTGACCAACTGGAAGAAGGAGGATGCCACTTCAAGTAAAGAAGTGGATGCTACCATTTATCTGAAACTAGTGGGTTCACTAATGTACCTTGTGAACACACGACCAGATAGATGTTATGTAGTCAACCAGCTGAGCCAAGCTATGATTAGGCCAACTAAATTATTTTGAAAGGAATCCAAGCATGTTCTACAGTACCTTAGAGGAACTACCCAATTTGGACTATGGTACAAATAGATAGAGGGAGTGAAGTTGTGTGGCTTCATAGATGTGTATTGGGTGGGGATTCCATGAGACCGAAACAGTACATCAAGTGGAATTTTTCATTTTTAGGTCAGCAACTATTTCCTGGAATAGCAAAAAGAAAATATCTATGGCGCTAAACTCGGAAGAAGCATAATACATGGCTACAAGTCAAGCAACATGTGAGGTGATTTGGATGAGAAAGATAATTTTTGGATTTTTTGGTCAGATAATGGATGGCAACTGTGATCTACTATGATAATCAGAGTTTCATCAAGCTCTCTCAAAATCATGTATTCCATGATCGATTCAAGAATATAGATATATGGTATCACCATTTACGAAACTATGTGCAGAGACAGATAATGTCACTTCAATACATTACGACAGAGGAACAATATGTTGCCATTTTGACAAAGGCATTTTCAAGAGGGAAGTTTGAGTTCCACATGTGCACGATAGGGGTGGTTGATAATCCCTTTCTTGTTGAGTGAGAGTGTTGAAAAATGCATCAATTAATTCTCAATTTGTTTTTTCCTTGATTAAATTGAGAAAAATTGAATTTCCACATAAGAAGACAACCTGGATGCAGTTAACTTATGTGACATGACTCTTGTCACTCATTTAGCTCAGCAAATTCGAGTTGGAGGAGTTAGAGTTCAGTTGATCATGTGTGATTTCTAGTTTGTAGCAATCAAATTCAGTTATCTCAGGTTGTTTTCAATTAAACTAGTTCTAACCATTGAAGGAACTAGTGGAAGTTGAGTTAAGCAGTGGGACTTTAGTCAAACTCAGTGATCATCTAGTTAACTGATTAATCATCCCAAAATATCTAGTGCATGGAGAGAATTTGATTTCCCCATGCTTGGTGGAGATTCTAAGGTAGTGTAACATCAGTTGTAGACTAGTCTTGAGTGTGGATATGTTTCATGCAGTCAGATGAACATCCTAAAGAATTTCACAATCCATTTTGGAGAAATTCCTAAATAATAGGGGCCTAATTTCTCAAGGAACAACACAAGGAAATAAGAGCTCAAGAAAAGAAAAAATTTGACTAATTATGGATCAGAGCTTCTTTGTGAGCAGAGAGATAGGTTATTCACTTTCAGGTTGTGCTAAGTTGAGAAAAGAAGTTGTACTACATCTTTATCCATCAGATTAATGCAAGTAGGGATTGGGTTTTTTAGAAGATTTGTTTCTCTAGGAAAAATACTATTGCATGTGTGTGATTTCTAATTTCATATCTTACATTGTTGTTCTAAATTGTGAATTAATGTCCACATAGAAGTAGATTAGTTTTGTTTCTTGTGATTTTTGTTAAAACTCCATGAGCAAATCTACAACATAATTTATACACCTTAGTGGATGTAGTCCTAGGATTTCCTCAAGAAAAAAATCCTTGTATTTTTCTATAATGGGATAATGTTTAATATAAGGTTTTTGATTACTATTAGAATGATCTTCAATCTGAACAACATACAATTTACATCCCTTTAGGGCCTGTTTCTTTAACTATAAGTTAGATATATGCCTCACTAAAATAACTCTTGGAACCCCTTTTACTGTACAAGTTTTCCCTTCGTCATTGACACATCTAAAATATTTTTCCAAATAGTTCAAAATTACCCTATGTTTTTCTAGCCAATCCATGCCAATAACAACATCATAGGATCCCAAAGGAAGAATATTCAAATTTGATTTATGGTGCAATCAATCTAAAACTATAGAACAGTCTTTACTAATCTTAGTAACACTTATTTTGGTTATTGTAGCTAATTGCACTAACCAAGGTTTAGTATGTTTTTTCCTTTTTAAGACCACATTTTTCAATCACTGAAGGAGAAATATAACTCAAAGTAGAACCAAGATCAATTAACATAGATACAGTCTTTCCAAATATTTTGATTTTACATAGCGATCACCAATATCTGGGGTTTGAGAACCAAATAGAAAAAAAATATTAATATATCCATATTATATTAATTTAATAATATAATAGTGAAATATAATAATAATAATAATAATAATAATACCAAAACAACCATTATCTTATTGTAAAATTTTGGTTCTACATCAAAACCCCAACAATTATGTTTCACGTGGCCCTCCAACCTCTCTTTTTATGGCTAGAACTGAGAGAGGGATCAGAGATCCTTCATACATTGGGATTGCAACAACATAAAATCATTTCAAACAAACTTCTACCTCTAACCCCCAATGTTTCTAGCCAAAACTCTAATGTGGAAAAACAAAATGTTTTGTCATCTAATACCCCTTTAAGGAAACTAATACCAAGCAACCGCCTTCCCAAAGTAGCAGTAGATCCAAAATTTGAAGTTCAATACAGTCGTATTATGTAATATATCCAATACATGTGAGATCATGCCTTGATTGGAAAATTTCTAGGTATCTAACCCTCAGAAAAATAACTCTCCCATTGGATCTAGCTAAAATGGAAACCGAAGGGGAAAATTAAACTATAACTAGGTGTAATCCAAAATGGATTCAGTTTTTCCTCTAGATAAAAGTCTTCAAATGAATATGAAAATAGGATGAATTTGAAGTGCTCGTAGACAAGATTCCAGCGGTGTGAATGGCACGCAAAACTGAGTTTGTATGGAGAAGTTGTGGCCAGTCAAAGTTTATGACAAATTAGGGCAAAATTTCAACAGTCAAGATAATGTCAGTAGAACACGTATCATCCCAAGAATATGCCACATGTCTAGGGTGATGTCAGCAGATCAGTGACATGTCGAAGTTTGATTGGTAGTAATGGGCCAATCCAAGGCTGACACGTGGCAACCCGGATTTTTCCCAATTTGGCCTTATTTCCAAAATTTTGGGGATCAGGGAGGATCAAACCCCTGACCTCCTAGAATTCCAATGTCTTAGTCGAAATCCATTCACCGGATGAGCCAGTGCATCATTTGGTAATTAATGTAAAAGATTTGTATTTATTAGTATCAAGATTATCTGCCGAAAAAGGGCCGGACAGTCGGGGTCAACCCCACGACCTTCGGACCCTTAACATTCTCATAACCGCTCATTTACATATTTCCATATATATATGTAACAGACCAAAGATTTGACAGAAGGGTCAGGTGGGGGCTTCGACCCGCTGACCTTCCAAAACACATTATATACGACGCCTTCGCATGAGTCTAAGGAGCCAATATGCCAACGGTGGAACTTGGTATACCAAACCCCTGAAACATATTTTCAACGTTTGCAGAGCTGAACCAATGGAAACTGAAAGCATGTAATTCAAGGTGGTTTTATGTAGGAAAGGTGGTTTTCAAAAAGTCAGAGGTGGTTTTGAATTTCTCCAGGGGGTTTAGAGGTCACAATGGCGGGATATAGGCAAGTTTATACTCGTTTTACTCAAAATTTCGAGCTTGTCACAATGGTGAGGTCCATTTTCTCATTTTGGTTTTTTTTTTGAGCTCATACCTATAAAATCATTTTGAAGACAAAATAAATTAGTCAACACTGGAAGCGAAGGACCTGGATACGTAGCCAGGAAGTCTGGTGAACTCCGTTATTAAATTCTTGTTGTGTTAATGTGTTTGAATGTGTTTTCATTTTCTTATGTTGTTTATATTATTCACAATATTATTGATCTATTGCACTAAATAACATAAACTTCTCACATAGACGTCAATAATGCCTTGTTACTAAAACAGATCAAGTGGTATTAGAGCTTCAGGTTAACTTTTAAGGTTTGACAATGTCATGTGAAGATTTGAATGCTTACTAGGTCAAAGTTCAAACAAGGAGAAGGAGAACTTTTTGAAGCAAATCCAAATATTGGAAGGGTATTTTCACAAAAGAAGATGACGAAAGAAAACATATTGGGAACAGAAGCTCAATTCATGGACAACTTCATGACAATACGTGCAATGGTAGAAGAGCTGTATAAAGAGTTTAAAAAGGGAAAGGGTGAAGGCACTTCATCACCTAAAAAAGACAAAGAATCGGGGGAAAAGCCTACTACATTATTTCCACCATCTCCTCCATCATCACCATCATCGTCATCATCGTCCTCTTCTCATAAATCTAGTTCTTCTAGAAAGAAGAAGAAGAAGAAATCCTCTTTGATAAAATTAGATGTAAAATTTGATTTTCCAATTTATGATGGTGAGCTTAACACTAAAAATCTTGATAGTTTGATAATAAAAATTGAATTTTATTGCAGGGTACAGAAATTTTTTTCAAAAAGAAAGAAGATCTATCTTGCTAGCCTTCATCTTGGAGGAACCGCACTTGTATGGTGGGAAGGCAAGACACAAGAAGATCTCCAAAAACATGGTAAAATCATTTCGACATGGAATGAATTTTTTTCTGCTATTAAAAAAATATATATCCTTTGGCTTATATGCAACAAGCTATGATGAGTTGGAAAACACTGCATCAATTAAAGGGTCAAAGTGTGAAAAGTTACACTCAATAATTTTGTGAAAGAGCTTTGACACTAGGCATATCATTGGACTCACCAAAAACATTATTGAAATACATATATGGCTTACATAGTTATTTGAGGCACACCATACTGATGTTTAATCTGACTAGCTTAGATGATGTACTAGTTCAAGCAACTCATCTAGAAGCTAGGGGTAAAAATGTATCTCATGATGTGGGAAATTCATCTAAATCTACTAAAATCAAGAATAAAGAAAAGAAGAAACAAAAATGGAAGGAAAGGAAAGCGAACACTCTGAAGAAAGAAAATCCTACATGCACTCATTGTAAGAAATAAGGACATGATGAGGCACACTGTTGGGCACTGCATCTAGACTTGAAGCCTAAGAAGTTTGGGAATAAAGAGCAAAATAATGCTGCTACTATGCAAAAGGACTTGGGATCAGATTCAGGAGACGAAACAAAAATTACGGCTACAGGTATAAAAGGTAAAAATTCTCAAGCAGCTACAATTACTTCTTTGCATTCTGTTGATAATGAAAATGATGAGAGGAAATTAAATGAGCTATTTCATATTAGAGTCGTTTCCAAGCATACTAAAATTGATACTTTGTTTTATAGTGGCTCTCAAGTTACTTTGAGTGTTGAATCAATTGTAAAGAAATTGGGAATTGAAACTAAACCTCATAAAAATCCATACCCATTGGGTTGGGTCTGTGATAAAACTAAAATACACATTACAAAACAATGTAAACTTTGTTTTGCAATTGGATCAGAGTTTGTAGATGAGGTTGAATTAGATATAGTCCCATTGGATATGTGTGGAATTGTACTAGGGATTCCATACTTGTATGATAGAGATGTTGTCTTCTATCGAAGGGAAAATAAGTATCAACTCACAAAATATGGAATCAAATATGTATTAAGAGTTCATAAACTCAAAGATAACTACTCTCTCATAAATTCAGGACAGATGAAAAGAATTATAAATTCAAGTAAACAATTTTTACTTATGATTTTAAAAGCAAAGGATCTTGATAAATCTGATGCTTTTCAAGGCTATAATCCTAAACAGAAAGCAGATTTAGTTAAAGTTGTTTCTGATTATGATATTATGTTTCAAGAGCCTAAATGGCTTCCTCCCAAGTGAAAAATAGAGCATGAGATTTATTTGCAGCCAGATGCTCCTGTTCCTAAAATTGGAATGTACAGGTTATCAGCTCTAGAGAATGCAGAAATAAAGAAGTAGGTACAAGAATTGCTCTATCAAGGGTTTATTTGACTAAGCACTTCACCATGCAAATTTCCTATTATGGTGGTATGTAAAAAAGATGGTTCGTGGAGAATCTGCATTGATTTTTGAGCATTAAATAAAATAACAATAAAGAATTGTTATCCTCTTCCTCTCATTGATGATTTATTAGATCAGTTGAAAGATGCAGTTTACTTCACTAAGTTAGACTTGCGAAGAAGCTACCATCAAATCAAGGTTTCAGAACAAGATGTATGGAAGTCTGCTTTCAAAATGAAGCAAGGACTCTATGAATGGATGGTTATGCCTTTCGACTTGACCAATGCTCCAGCTACATTCATGCGTGTCATGAATGATGTTCTCAGGCCATTTATAGATTATTTGTAATAGTCTACTTAGATGATATTCTTGTTTTTAGTAAGACATGGGATGAACATATAAAGCATCTAAAGTAGGTTTTAGATGTGTTAAAAAGAGAAAATATCTATTTAAAACTGTCAAAATGTGAATTTGGCAGGACATCTTTAAATTACTTAGGTTATATTGTATGGGGTATTGAATTGAAGATAGATCCCTCTAAGGTAGAAGTCATTGTAAATTGGCCTAAGCCCAAGACTGCTACAGAAGTTATAAGTTTCTTAGGGTCAACACAATACTGGAGAAATTTTATTGCTAACTTTTCTTTGATTGCAACTCCTCTACATGCTTTGACAAGTGTGAAACATGTGTTTCGATGGGGAGGAAAACAAAAAAAAGCATTCGACACATTGAAATAAAGGATCAGTATAGCACCAGTACTAGCACTTCCAGATCTTCAGCAGCCATTTGAGATCAAGATGGATGCAAGTGAATATGCCATGGGGGCAGTGTTGATGCAGCACATAATGCCTATATTCTTTCATTTTGAGACATTCACATCAGCAATAGTTAACTATCCTACATACAATAAGGAATTATATGCATTAGTATAGAGTGTTAAAAAGTGGAAACATTACATAATGGGAAAAGAAACAATCGTACATATAGATCATCAACCACTACAATATTTACACTCACAAACTAAATTACAACAATCAAGACACTATCATTGGATGGGTTTCTTACAACAATTTCATCTTGTAATCAGATATAAGAAACGCGTACATAATAAGGTTGCATACATGTTGTCAAGACCAATCATTTGGATGGGTTTCTTACAACAATTTCATCTTGTAATCAGATATAAGAAACGCGTACATAATAAGGTTGCATACATGTTGTCAAGACCAATCATAAATGCATCCAAAATTCTTAAGCATAATTCAGTAATTCATGAAATCTATATTGAACAATATGCTCAAGACACAGATTTTAAGGATGTATATGCAACTTTAAGTCATTGCAAGGAGGTAGAAGAATTAGATTATTTCATAAAGGAAAAACTCTTATATCATTTGGGAAAATTATGCATTCCACAAACTGAAAGAGTTAATGTGATTCAAGAAGCACATACTTCTCTAATTTCAGGTCACTTTGGTGTAAGTAAAAAAATTGCACAATTACAAAGATTTTGCTATTGGCCATGAATGAATGAAACAGTTTCAAGACATATTAAATGATGTACTATGTGTGCTATAATAAAGCCAAGTAATAGAAAATTAGGCTTGTATAATCCACTTCCAATTCCTTCTTGTCCTTGGGAAATTTTATCCATGGATTTTGTTGGGGGATTGCCAATGTCTAGAAAAGGTCATGATTATTTGTATGTAGTTGTCGATAAGTTCAGTAAGATGTGTATTTTGACACCATGTACTAAACAGGTCACAATTGAACAAACTACAAATTTGTTCTTTCAAAATGTATGGGTTCATTTTCGGTTACCCACCTCTATTGTATCTGACCGAGATTCTCAAATTTTCGGGAAATTTTGGTCAAGTTTATGAGAACTCATGGACACAAGGCTAAATAAGAGTACGACATTTCATCCGAAAAATGATGGCCAGACTGAAGTGGTAAACAAGACAATGGTACAGTTGCTTTGAGGTTATTGCATCAAGCATCTTAAGCTTTGGGATGAGCATTTGTGTTATGTGCAACATGCTTACAACCATGTGAAACATTCTTCTACTCAAAGATCTTCGTTTGAGACTTGTTTTGGTTTTGTACCAAAGTCTCCCTTGGATTTTTTCTTTGGTAAAAACATAGCAGTTGATGGACACAGCGATGTGGAAAAAGCAACCAAGTTCATTAAACAAATCTAGGAAATTCACCAGGCAGTATAGGAACAACTGGAAAAGATCCAAGAAAAGTATAAAGTGAGGCATGACAAGCATCAAGTTGAGCATAGTTTTCAAGTTGGTGATCAATTCTGGTTGTACATCAACAAAGAAAGACTTCAAGGGGAAGGTAAAAAGTTGAAACCAATTAGATATGGTCATTTCAAAATTCTTAACAAAATTGGTGCGAATGATTTCCGCCTAGATCTACCAACTTATATGTAGATCTATTCCATCGTAAATGTTGAAAATTTGTGATTTTATGAGCCTTCAATGATTGAAGATCCAGAAGAGAAAAGTCAGGTACCTTCCATCGAAGATTTTTCACCAGAGTATCTCAACGAGTTGCAGGAGGACACAATTCTTGACAGGACGATAAGGACTTCGCGACGAGGAGAAGTTGAGTATCTTCGAGTTGGGATTAAAGGTATAAATCCATGTAAAGCACGATGGATAGAGATTGGAAAAGTGAAGGAAACATATCCTCACTTACTCGACAGCTAAAACCAACTTTTGGTGGTCCAAAAGCTTCGAGTGGGGAGGAGTGATCCAAAATGGATTTAGTTTTGCCTCCACATCAAAGTCTTCAAATGCAAATGAAAATAGGATCAAGTTGAATTTCTCGTTGATAGGATTCCAATAGTGTGAACAACCCGTAAAACCGAGTTCGTATGAAGAAGTTGTGGCTAGTCAAAGTTTATGACAAATTAGGGAAAAATGACAAAATGTCAAAGTCAAAGTCAAAGTAAAATTCAACAGTCAAGTCAATGGTCAGGATGATGTCAGAGGGACACATGTCATCCCGAGAATACACCACATTTCTAGGGTGATGTCAACAGATTAGTGGCGTGTCAGAGTTTGATTGGTTGGAATGGGCCAATTTGGGGCTGACACGTGGCAGCCCGGATTTTTCCCAATTTGGCCTCATTTCCAAAAATTTGGGGATTAGGGAGGATTGAACCCCTGACCTCCCGGAGTGCTGACGTCTTAGTCAAAATCCACTCACCGGATGAGCCAACATGTCATTTGGTAATTAATGTAAAATATTTGTATTTATTGGTATCGAGATTGTCCGCCGGAAAAGGGTCGGAAGGTCAGGGTCAACCCCACGATCGCCAGGCCCTTAACATTATCATAACCACACACACACACACACACACACACACACATATATATATATATATATATATATATTTATATCTATGTAACAGACTGGAGATTCGACGGAAGGGTCAGGTAGGGGTTTTGACCCACCAACCTTCCAAAACACATTATATACAATGCCTTCGCACAAGTCCGAGGAGCCAATACGCTAACGATGGAGATTGGTAAACCAAGCCACCGAAACATATTTTCAACGTTTGCAGAGCCAAACTAGTGGAAACCTCCAACACATAGTTCGAGGTGGTTTTGTGCAGGAAAGGTGGTTTTAAAAAAGGGAGAGCTGGTTTTGAATTCTCCAGGTGGTCTGGAGGTCACAGTGGCAGAATATAGGCAAGTTTATACTCGTTTTACTTGAAATTTTGAGACCGTCGCAATGGTGAGGTCCATTTTCTGATTTGAGTTTCTATTTTTGAGCTCATACCTATAAAATAATTTCGAAGACAAAATAAAGCAGTCATCACTAGAAGCTAAGGACCCGAAGATGTAGCCAGGAAGTCTGGTGAACTCTGTTATTAAATTCTTGTTGTGTTGATGTGTTTGAATGTGTTTTCATTTGCTTATGTTGTTTATGTTATTCACAATATTATCAATCTATTGCACTAAATAACATAAACTGCTCACATAGACGTCAATAATAGCTTTTTCCTAAAACATATCAAGGTGCCAATGGATTCTTCACCATAATATTTACAAATATTGAAGATATAACTCTAATGTTTGAAAAAAATTCATACTGGTTTAACTTTTTTGATTTATACCTTTGCTTATGGATAGAAAGATGTGTACTTGATAAGGAAAACTTCACCATAGCTCTTGTCTAGATCATAATGTATTCACTACTGTAGGAATTATGGGATCAAGAAAATTTATTTTGCATTAGAAATTCCATTGGCCATTTTTTCAAAGCTTCAAAAGAAACAAAACAACCCAAGTATATTTCTTATGCCAATATATATATTTAAATTAATATATAATAACCACTTCTAGATTCCATTGAAATTTACTATCAAAATCAGCTTTGGAATCCAAACCCTAGATTATGAGCACATCCCCTTTGATTGACAAATATTCCATGAGTATGGTCATCTATACATAATTTTTTTTCTTCTAGCTACAAATACCAACCCTCATCTAGTCCCTTCCTCAGATGAGGATGATTTCACAAAATCCGGAGGAAAATGAAATGGTCCAAAAAACCATCCCACATAGCCTACCCAGATGGGGAAGCAACTTCCCACCAACAATTGTTTCAATCCCCTCTTCCCCTTAGAAAAAAATACCGTCCCTCAACCTCGCCATCCTTAAAAGTCGATATGCTTGATTCTAGTCCACCTTTGCTCATCTCTATCAAGCCACACCCATCCTCCTTAATTCCCTCACATACCACCCCCCCTCTCCTGCCCCCCTTACATCAAGATATCCCAAAAATTGATTTGTAAACTTTCATGGATATTCTAATAGACAGTTCATCACAACATATCTAATAATATTATATTAGAACTCTGAAAATTCTACACTATTACAATTTATTAAACTTTAA
>CM076580.1:1643031274-1643151116 GCA_034641835.2 Pinus albicaulis
AAAAGTAATGCATCAAGCCGATGTCCTTCATCTCAAACTCCGTCGCAAGATCTCTCTTGCAGTGCTCTATGAGTCTCTCTGCACCTGTAATGACCAAGTCATCCACATACAGCACCAGAATGAGAGGCTCCTCACCTATCATAATATAGTAAAGGTTCGGATCTGCCTCACTCTTTGTGAAACCCATCTTCTGCAAGTAAGTATCTATCCTGGAGTACCAAGCTCTGGGAGCTTGCTTCAGGCCATAAAGGGCCTTCTTCAGTCTGCACACATTGGACTCCTTCCCATGCACCTCAAAGCCCCGTGGCTGCTCAATGTACACCTCCTCCTGTATGAAGCCATTGAGAAATGCGGTCTTCACATCCATCTGGTGGATCTTCCAACCCATCTCTGCTGCTATCGATATAATGGAGCGGATCGAAGTATATCGAGCCACGGGAGTGAAGGTCTCCTCATAATCAACTCCCTCTACCCGGGAGAACCCTCTAGCCACAAACCTCGCTTTGAATTTCTCAATGCTGCCATCTGCAGCATGCTTTACCTTGTAAAGCCATCTGGAAGTAACCACGGATTTGCCCTCAGGCCTCGGCACCACCTCCCAAACATCATTCTTCATGATAGAAGAATACCTTCCTCCCCGCATGTGTGAATAGCCAGGCTAGCCGCTCTCCTCATACAAATAAGGCTCGGTAGGGTCATGAGTTGCAGCTTTCACTTTCATATTGCTACAAACCTCTCGTGTGGTCTCGGCTTTCTCTCGACCAGCCTCAGGGCTCAAGAACAGATGTGGCATCTCTCATAAAGTCCCAAGCCACTTGGGCCTCCTCTCCTCGAGCACACTTACTAGAGAATAAAACTCCTCCTCCTCATCGGAGCGAACTCGATCGTTCCCCATTGTCCTCCCGCCCACCTCGAACCTTTAGATGCCGAGGTACCGTGTGAATCGCTCCATCGTTGACTCCCCGCTGAATCGCTCGTGGATCGTCGTATGTCGTCCGTAGCACACCTCTCTCGACTCGCGAGCCACTCCTAATCGAATGAATCTGACATCGTCATAGATGTACCTCTGGATCCTCCTGATCCCTGCCCACTGGATCCCTGTGACTGACTCAACTGCTGCTGAGGGTCTGGCTGATCTAGATACTCTAACTTCCGTGACCTCCTAAAGGCCCCGTCCTCCTCGAACTTCACATCCCGCCTGACAACAACTTTCTTCTGTGCAGGAATGTAAATCCGAAAGGCCTTTGAGGTCTCACTGTAGCCCACAAAGATACCCTTCTCTGCAGTGGGCTCTAGTTTGGTCCTCTTCTCCTTGGGTATGTAGGAGTATGTGATACACCCAAAGATATGAAGATGACCAATATCAGGCTTCTTCCCAGAAAAAGCCTCCTCCGGAGTCATGTGCCCCAAGGCACAATGCGGACTCCTGTTCTGCAAATAAACAGCAGTGCTGCAGGCCTCTGCCCACAAAAACAATGGCAACCCCTGATCATGTAACATGGCTTTGGCAGCCCCTCCGATGGATCTGTTCTTCCTCTCCGCAACCCCGTTCTGCTGGGGGTTGTAAGGAATAGTGAGCTCCCTCCTAATGCCTGCCTCCGCACAATAGTCAACAAACTCTCCAAGGGTGTACTCTCCTCCATTGTCCGACCTCAGGGACTTGATCTTCCGACCCGTCTGAGTCTCCACAAGAGCTCTGAACTCCTGAAACCGCTTGAAGACCTCACTCTTAGTCTCAAGAAATAAATCCAGGTCCTCCTGGAGTGATCATTAATAAATAAAACATAATACTCATTTCCACTCAAGGAAACATGAGACATCTAACCACTCACATCGGAATGAATCAAATCAAGTATCCCCAAATAAGTCGTCGCCACCACAGAAAGGGATTTGCAAACTTGCCTCATCACACACATCCTCTCTCGTATATCAAAGCATTTACCGAACCGTAAGACTCCAGATCTCCCCGCAGTCATCTCAAGGCCCATGGATACATGTGCCACTGTATGCACAACCTCACACAACCCGAATCGCGTTTAGCTCATTGTCGCATCGCGCTTCAATGCCAAAAGGGACTGAAATGCAAACTTGTACACCTTTGCATGGCGTACACCTATCACTCTAGCTGAATCAGCTGGAGTGCCTCTGGGATACATCAACACCTGTCCTCCCCTGAACAGTACCTCATATCCTCTGTCCTCCAAAGCTGAGACAGATATGAGGTTCTTCCTCATCCCTGGCACATAAAGAACATCTGACACTTTCAAGGGAGGTTTAGACTCCCTCTGAAATGTCACTGTTCCCACACCGACTGCTCTAACAACTCTGTCATCACCGAGTACTACCTCTATATCAGTGCCACTCTCTGAAAGCTCTGAGAAGTACTACCACTCCCCGTCATGTGGACGGAAGCCCCACTATCAACATACCGATACCCGAAGATGCTCCGCGACCGAGGAAATGCAATGCTCCTCTCAACCCTTCAGGCAAACATAACCCACTAGGAGGATCACACGCAGTGAACCCAAACTCCCGGTCAAAACGATTTGCAAAGTCCTCAACCTCCGCTGAAGCTGCCATGCTCTGGTTCTTCCCCTTCTTCTTCTTCTTCTCCGGACACACAACTGCATAGTGTCCCATCTTCTGACAATTCCAACACTTCACTTTGGAATAGTCCTTTTGTGTGTTATCCTGTTTACCTTTACCTTTGCCTTTGCCCCCACCATTGCTTGTGGAAGCCTGTTTCTTCCCTTTGCCTTTCTTGCGTCCTGCCAACAGTGCTACATCCTCATCCTGCTCAACTGGCTTGGCTGCCCCAAGCTGACCTTTCCTGATCTCTGTCTGAATGCAATCATCCCAAAACCTCTCCCATGTGGGAAGGGTCTCACGTGCACAAACCCCATCAGCAAAGTTCATCCATGAACGGGGGAGGCCATTCACTGCAATCCACACCAACTCAGTGGGTGGAATGACCTCTCCAACTGCTGCCAACTCATCTCTCACATTAGTAATCTTTGTGAGATATCCAGCTGCACTATCAGTCTTACCCATCTTAATGGTCTTCAGCTTCTCCTTCAGGACCATTTTCCGGTTCTCATTGGTACTCTGGTAGAGATTGGACAATGCCGTCCACATCTCATGAGCATTTCTTTCCTCTCACACAGAATGCAATGGTCTTATATCCCATCTAGAATCACTTACCCTCTTTTTGTTGTTCTTTATTATATGGGCCGCTAACCCAGGCAGCATCACAGGCACACATTTACAAGGTTCCGTGGTATTCACTTGATATGTTCAAGGTATTTCGCTCCTCAAAGATACTCTGTATTCTCTCCTTCCAAATGCTGTAGTTGGAATGCCCATCCAACCTATCCTCCACCCTCAGTCCCAATGACATCCTGCTGTCCTAAAACTGAAAAATAACACTGCTGTAGTAAAGGTAAAAATCTGCTGTTTGTGAAAAATCAGCTTGCCGGAATTTTCTGAGTGAAAAATCAGCAAGCTGTAATTTTCTTCCTTGCTGTCCCAAACCGCCCTCAAGACTCAACCTCTCGATACCATGTGTGTGGAAAATTTATAGTTTTCCCACCCCGGTTTTCAGCCTCACCTTATTCCTCCAAAATAGTTAAATGCCCTTTCTATATCCATACATTTAACAAGTCGGAAATAATTTTTGCTTGAACATAAATGGGAGTAAAAAACCTGTAATGTCGGGAAAGGTAGTTTTTAACAATATCAGCAGAATAAATGTTTCATTCAACACATCATAACACAGTAATTTTTGGTCAAGGTGACCCTGGAAAAACCCCCTACAACTCTTGGGGAAAACCAGTTCGAAAGCTCCTTCTTATTTCTGGAAAATGATTTTTACAGTGAGAGAAATATTCAGCAAAATAAAAATCAGCAAATAGACTTTTACAACTTATCTCGTTTTCCGTGCTTAACCACCGCCTCAGAAAATGTACAAACAGCAAAAATAGAACAGCAATAAATGTTGTATGTCCTCCTCGATTTGCATGCCCAGAAATCTGCAATAAATACAGCTGTACGGCCTCCTCAAAATATGTGCAAACAACAATTAATGCTGCTGTCCAAAACCTCGATTTGCATGCCAAAACCACTGCAAAACTCTGTTGCACAGTACAACCCCTTGCTACCTCGATTTTTGTGCCCAATATTGCTGTACGGCTTGCTGTACGGCTTGCTGTACGGCTTGCTGTACGGCCTTGCTGTACGGCCTCCCTGCCTAGAAAATGCTACTTCAGCGGAGGTAGTGGATGCCACTGTCTATCGACAGTTGGTGGGGTCGCTTATGTATCTGGTCAATACACGACCCGATATATGCTATGCAGTTAACCAGCTTTCGCAAGCTGTGGTTAAGCCTACCAAGCTCTTTTGGAAGGCAGGCAAGCATGTATTGCGCTATATCAGAGGCACATCGGGATATGGTCTATGGTACAGACAGGAGGATGGAGCGAAGCTTTCTGGCTTCACTGATGCAGATTGGGCAGGGAGTCCAACGGACCGTAAGAGCACATCTGGAGGAGTTTTCAGCATTGGGTCGACAACAGTTTCCTGGTACAGCAGGAAGCAGAGATCCGTGGCACTCAGTTCAGCAGAGGCCGAGTACATGGCAGCAAGTTTGGCTGCATGCGAGGCTATTTGGATGAGGAAGATCCTCGCAGATTTGTTCAGGTTGCATTTGGAGCCTACAGTGATCTACTGTGATAACCAGAGCTGCATCAAGCTCTCGGCTAATCCAGTATTTCATGATAGGTCCAAACATATCGACATCAGGTACCATCATATCATAGATTGTGTTCAGCGGAGAATCATGATGCTTTCATATGTTCCCACAGAGGATCAGGATGCCGACATCCTGACGAAGGCGCTCACCAGGAGCAAGTTCGAATTCCACAAAGGCAGGATAGGGGTTGCAGATAATCCATATCTTGCTGAGAGGGAGTGTTGAGAATGCAGCAAGATGATGGAGCTTAGTGAAATGAAGTCGCCTTCACTAAGTGGGCCCGCAGGCAAATTCTGGCGCAAAGTCTATTTTTAGACTATGTCTATTTTTAGACATATGGAGCATGGTTCGGGAATTCCAGTTTGAGATTCTTGGAGCATTGGTCATGTTGGTAAAAATAGATGAGACTCTATTTTTTAGGTCGAAGAGGTCGAAGTCTATTTTTAGACTGCCTCTCCTAAAAATAGGGAAGTCAAATATTATTTACCCTTAATAATATTTGGACTTTAAACATCAGTTTACTCTCTTGGAGAACTTCAGTTCGAGCTACAGAAGTGGCTCATGCATTTGACAGAGGAATTACGCTATTCCCAAGGGTTTGATGGCATCATGCATGGTTGACTTCAGTTGGACTTCAGTGGCAGAAGTTTGGAGGAGTTAATGAGACAGATAGTGGAGTTGTGTTCTGCTTATTTTAGTTGAACTAGTTGAGATTAGTTTAACTAGCTAATCAATTAGTTATGAGTGGAGTGAATTAAATATTATTTAATTCATTAATTAGTAACTCATTATTCAACTCAAGAACACATCGGTTCACTACAGTGCATGATCAGTTCAGTGGAGACCAGTGAAAGAGGTAGATGAAAGGGTGGAGTTAGCTATCAGTGGCGACATCAGTTGTGGATGAGATTTGCACCACACTTGGAGGAATTTCCCATGATGATTGCGCTGTCAAGCCAAGGAGATTCGAACCTTGGATCTCTATATAGACAGGCCTGGATTGCGCAATAGAGGCAAGGCAATTGGCGGTGAGTTTTGAACTAGTAACATGTTCAAAACTGAGCTAGATTGTGGGTAACTGTATGAGAAAGTACTGAGTACTTGTGAGGAGTATTGTACTGAGTTTGTTACATGATTTCTCCATTATAATATACACAATAGCTGCGGGGTTTTCAGCTATAAGCTTTCCCCATACATACTGTGTTAATGTGTATGATGATTTGATGTGTTATCGCTTGATTTTATTTCCGCATGTGTGATGATCTGAGTTGAGTTGAGTGGAAGAGATTATGTGTTGTATATGAAGTTCAAATAGTATGTGACCAGGATAGTCTCGGTGGATAATTAATCATTATTCAGCAAATTTCTACATGGTATCGGAGCTATTGAAGTTCAGATTGATCATCAAAGTGATTACAAACTTATTTCGCAGATTGCAGTCCTGAGGCAGCTGCCAAACTGATTCATCTTTCGAAAGTGCTGTGTTCTCAAACGCCTGCGCTTGATCTCTGTATAGAAATAATTTATCTCACGATCTAGAGCGCTTGAGCTTTGAGAAATTAAGTTGGCAAAGAAGTATTTTTTGTGCTGTTGAAAATGTTCAACTACTTATAATTTAATATGCTCAAGGTTTAATTATGTTGCATGGAAGGATCGATAGCTGGGCAGATAGAAGATAATGGTCCAAGGAGTTCGTAGACATGATGTCCAAAAGCCCATCATTCCCATTTTCAAGTCATGGCAACAGATGGTGAAATGTCGAAGGATCCTGGCTGAGGAAGGCCAAGGAGATCATATCAGATTCAAGCTCGCATGGAAAGGCTTCTCCATTTCTAATGTGGAAAGCTTTGATGGATCTATTCCAGAGTAAGAGTGACCAAAGGAAGCTGGCGCTCAAAGATAAGCTCAGGAACATCAAGATGGAGAAGGGCTACAGTATCGCCAAATACCTCACGAAGTTCACTCAATGCAGAGATGAGCTGGGAAGTGTGGGGGTGACTGTCGAAGACGAGGACATGGTCGACCTGGCTCTCCTTGGTCTTCCGAAGGCTTGGCACTCATATCAAGATAGTGTCAATGGTTGGGAGAAGCTGCCGGGATGGGAGCGCCTTTGGGCGGATCTCATGCAGAAGGAGATAAGGAGGACTACTCGAGATGGATCTTCATCAAAGGGAGCTGATGAAGAAAACTGCGCTTTGGTGTCCAAAGCAAAGAAGGGGAAGGGTAAGAAAACCTCTCATTCTGGTGCTAAGGGCAAGAAGCAGGATATGGCGAAAGTGAAGTGTTTTCACTGCCATGATCACGGACATTATGCTACCAATTGTTCAAAGAAGAAGAAGAACAAGCAAGCGGGAAGATCTGCAGATGGAGAAGCTTTGGCTTCACAGTTCGAGCTTGACTTTTCACTGATTGCATGCTTGGTTTCAAGTGTGATGGGATCGGTGTGGTTCTTGGACAGCGGTGCGTCATTTCATATGACGGGAGATCGGGAGTTGTTCTCAGATCTGGAGGACAAGGATCTGGGTATGCACATCGAGATGGGCGATGACGGTAGATACAGTGCGACTGGTATCGGTACCGTATCCTTTCAGAGGGAGTCTGGTAAACCCTTTGTCTTAAAGGATGTCATGCATGTACCTAGATTGAAGAAGAACCTGATTTCAGTAGCGATGTTGGAGGATAAGGGGTATGATGTGGTCTTCAGCGAAGGAAAAGCCTTCCTGCGCAGTAAGACTACTGGAGAGACCCGGAAGATAGGGGTTCGAACCAAGAACCTTTATCAGTTGCAGGTAGATGGCTGCGCAGCTATGGCATGCAACTAATGGAATTTTTTCGCTTGCAGGTAATGTGAGAAATTCATAGCATTGACCTACACGAAGAAAGTTTTGCCTTCCTCCAGAAGCTGTAAAACAAGGATTCGAACCAACAAGAAAACTCGCGTTGTGCGGATGCTCAAAGATCGGACTCAAAATAGAACGTTGTTGTCCCCTTTATCGACTCATGTAATTTCTCTTGACACTGCAATGGAATTTTCAGCAGATAGAAGTTGTTGGTTCGCATGGTGAAGGCTGAGGTTTTCCTCCAGTGAGAAAGGTCTAAGATCTTCAAGAGGGAAATGTAGAAGGAATAGTCCTAGGTTGCAACCTCCCAGGTCGCAACTAACCTCAGGTCGCAAATGACCCTAGGTCGCAGGTCGCAGATGACCCTAGGTCGTAGGTCGCAGATGGCCCAAGTCGCAAGGCAGCCCAACATTTGGGAAGACCAAGAGTCAAGGGAAACCCAAGAGTCATCTCAGCCTATATGTACAACTTCGGGAAACTATGACGAGACTTTTATCTCTGCAATTGAAGCGAGGACGATAGAGTAATTGGTGCTTGATAGCTAAAGGCACTCAGCTCTTGGTATTAAGTAGAGAGAGAGGTAGCGAGGCTAGTTTTTGGTATCATGCATTGAGATGAATAGACCATGTTCCACTATTGGGTTTTGATGATTTTTAAATATGTATTTTATGTTTTAGCAGCATTAATAATATATTCTCTTTTCTGACACTAATTCACGTGCTTGCTTGTGGTGATAGTACTAGCTATCCAATATTTCACTATGTTGTACGTGTGCTTTCATGCATGCAATTGGTTATGAACTAATTCACAGTGGTTTCATGTACGTTTTCTCTTGAATCAGTGTTTAATTGTTACTTTCCATGTCACTGATCTATTTTGAACTACTTTGCAATTAACTTCTGCCATGTTTTCTTTCATGCATGCCTGACTGGTTTTGTCAGCTCACCGATCCCACTCACGACGTACCCCCTTTTATTTTTCTTCTTAGAATTGCTTGTATCTTTGTTTGTGGTTCGTCAATCTTTGGCTGATTTTGCTTCACTGATTGGTAATTTCACCTTTCCCTCTGCTTCATCATCTTCTCATCTGATAACCAAGAGTGGTAACACTTATGGCTGCATCCAGGCCCACATACCGGAAGGGGCTCCTATCCCAAACGATGTGAGGTCTAACTGGGACCTTTTACCAGGGAGACCCCCTTGTTGTTGGTAGTACAATTTTTCCCGTCAACAGACACATAACCATCAGTTTATGGAAACCACTCCATAATTAATCTTTATAAAAATAAGAATTGAAATTTTGTTCATAATTTGATCAATATAGTTATTAAGTCAATTTAACTTAAACAACTCATTTGTATCAATTGAATAACATAACAAATCAAATCTAGGTTCTACATCTTCCCCCACTTGAGGTAAACATCGTCCTCGGTGTTTTACTTCATTTTAGTGAATAATTCTAGATAGGCCTCTCGTATGAATCTTTCATCTTCCTAAGTAGCCTCCTTCGGGCCAAAGTGCTTCCACTGAACTTTAACTTGGGTTATGGCTCATCTCCTAAGTGTTATTTCTCTATACTCGAGAATACACTGAGGTTCTACCAGAAACTCGTTGTTCGGTTCGACCTGTAACCAGCAATATTTGAATTAGTCAAAGTGCTAATGATCTTCTTAGGACTCTTAGCATTCAATTCAATAGGGACACATGAAACACATTGTGCACCCGAATGTGCCCTGGTAAAACTAGTCGATAGGCCACTGGTCCCACTCTTTCCAATATTTGGAAAGGTCCACAGAACCAGGGGGCGAACTTGGTGCTAGTAGTCCACCTTAAGGTGCTCTTCTTGGGTCTAATTCTCACATAAACATGATCACCCACTTCAAATTCCTAGTAGGTCGTCTTCCTATCTGTATACACTTTTTGTCGATCCTAGGTAACTTTTAGATTTTTCCAAATCTTCTTCACTTATTTTTCCATATCGGCCAACATTTCAGGCCCAAGCATTAGCTTGGTCTCTAGGCTACTCCAGTTAATGGGTGTCTGACATTGCCTGCCATATAATGCTTCAAAGGGACTCCCTTATTGTAAGAAAATTCTATGAGTTGTAAATAATCTTCCCACTTCATAGGTTGTTGCATTGCATACATCTGCAACATGTCCTCCAAAATTTGGTTCACTCTTTCCATCTAACCATATGTGTGTGGATGGTACGCAGTGCTGAATTTAATTTATGTTCCTAGATCGGTGAACAAGGCCTTCCAAAAATCGGAGGTGAACTTTACATCTCTGTCTGAGATAATTATTTTCGATATGTCGTGTAATTTAAACGCTTCTCTCATAAAGATATCAACAATCTGTATAGTTTTGTAATTTTACTGTACTAGAATAAAGTGAGTTTCCTTGCTCAATCGATCAACTACCACCATTATTGAGTCATTGTGTCACTTTGTTTTTGGTAGGCCTGTAATAAAATCTAACGATATAACTTTCCACTTCCATTCTGGCATAGAAATAGGCTGCAAAAGCCATGTTGGGTGATGATGTTCCACCTTGACCTATTGACATTCCAAACATTTAGTCAAATATTCAGTAATACTTTGATGCATTCCCGGCCAAAATAGTCTTTTTTTATTGTTGTTAACATTTTCTGGTAAAGGATGTACAGAATAATAACTTCAATGATATTCATCTAAAATCAGTTCCTTTAAACTCATTCGACTAGGAATGTATATTTTCGCTTGAAATGTCAATAATTTTTCATTGTTGATCTTGTACTCTATTTTCTTTCCTTGATTTTATACTTGTTACATATGCTGCCATAGAAACTGATATTTAGGATCATGTTCCGCAATCTACTTCACTTGTTCTCAGAACTTATATTCCACCTGATTAAAATAGAGTTCATATACGTAGTGTAATTTTCTACTCAAATCATCAGCGACATGGTTTTCTTTTACTTTTACTTGCTAAATTTCAAAATAAAATTCACTTAAAAATGCATTCCACCTGGCTTGATGAGCATTCAAGTCAGTTTGTTTAAAATAACTGGTCAGAGTGCTGTGATCTATTTTAAATACAAATATTCTTCCCAATAGGTAGTGCCTCCATACCTTCAATGTGTGCACTACTGCAGTCAGATCTAGATCATATGTGGAATATCGTTGTTCATGATCTTTCAGCTTCCTAGACTTGTAAGCCACAACTTTTCCATCTTGTGTCAATACAGCGCCCACTCCTTTGGAAGCATCGGTGAAAATTTCAAATTCCTTATTTGGATCAGCGACCTTTAATATAGGGGTTGTAGTCAGTAATTGTTTTAACCACTCGAAGTTGGTTTGGCAATCGTTGGTCCATTTAAACACTCATCCTTTTCGCTGTAATGAGGTTATAGGAAAATCAATCTTAGAGAACCCCTCAATAAAACGTCGATAATAGCCAGCCAACCCCATGAAAGAATGTATGTCTGCTATGTTCTTAGGTACTCTCCATTCCATTATAGTTCTTATTTTTTCAGGGTCTACTTTTATACCCATAGCAGAGATAACATGGCCTAAATATTGAATATGCTCTTTATAAAAATCACACTTACTGAACTTGGCATAAATTTGATGTTCTCTCAACATTCTTAACACTATTTCTAAGTGTTCTTTATTCTCCTCCATATTTTTTTAGTAGATAAGTATGTCGTCAAAAAATATTAAACAAACTTATCCAAAAATGGATGAAATATGCCATGCATTAAACTCATGAATGTTGATGGTATGTTGGTTAAACCAAACGGTAAAACCACAAATTCATAGTGCCCATATTGAGTATGGAAAGTTGTCTTTTATATGTCTTCATCCTTTATCCGTATTTGATGGTACCCAGATCTTAGATCCATTTCTGTGCATAATTTACACATGAATTTGTTATTCAGGTGACCCAACTGGGTCCCAGCATGTGAATGTTGCTCTGATACCACCTGTAATGTATATCCATAAAACATTAGCAATATTTACCATCATAATATATATATATATATATTTTAAAACCTAATTTATATCTCTAATAACATGATTTACAATTACCAGAATTTTTGCCTATGCATAAAGTTGTAATATTTATCTACCATATTCAACATTGCAAAAAATTATAATTAAACTTTAGAACCTTTAGGGTTTGATCCACTAGGTTTGCATCTTGTGTATGTATATAGAGTATTAACACTCCCAAACCATCGTAAGTCTATTTAATATTCAAATGCATTCTCTTTATTTCATATGTCACGGTAGTACTTTGAAGAAGGGGGCATGATTTAAAATTTATCCATTACTATACAAATGTTTTTAGTTGACTGTTATAACCCATTCAGTATTAATTCGGATGGCATGCCAACTGGACGCATATGCAAATATCGAGCCAATGATTTGGTGGTATATTGGAATTGATTTTTAGAGATTTTTTTTAACTCTCGCATCAGCTCGTTGGCGTACACGAGGCCTTCACTTTACTTGGCAAGTGAGATTTTCTCATCCATTGGATCCTTGGCAATCCAACGAATGATTATGGCTTAGGGGCGATTAGGGTGTAATCCTACCCCCCAAACCCTAACTACTTTCATGTAACTTCCGCACTCTGTCGACTCTGCAACTTTCGTCTGGTTCATCGCTTGCCTTGTTTTTATTCCGCACAGTGGCAAGGTAATGGTATTCTCACTCCTCTATGGCCTTCCAGCAATATAATATCTCGTTTACTATCCTTTGTGGTGATCTGTCGATATTTTCTCCTCGGTGCTGAGGTGATTTACGCTTTCTTTACGGCCATGGTGTCTTGGTTGTGTCGGCATACTAACTCAATCATTATTCTGGTGCAGTCTTCCCCATTTTGTATCCTTGCATGCATTGGAGAAGTTTTTTCGACTTCGACTAAGCCAACTCAAGTAAAGCCTCATGGTCATGTTGAGTTTTAATGGAGGTTTTTGTATATATTTTGTTGGTAAACGTTTTTTTTTACAGACTTGAAACTTGTTTTTATCCTCTTAGGGATTATCGTTACAGGACTGCATTTGTATAAGAGGTAATTTCTCATCTAGTACCCACACCTGCATATTATTTTTATCTCGTTATTTTTTCGGAACCCTTATTATGGTATTTATTTAATGTTCATTGTTTGTGGTTCTGGCAGGTAACGTTATCACCAAACCCTACCTCCTACAACATAGCTAGATTGGTCTCAGCCAGCCTAAGATGTTTCATATGTGCATTGTTCAGGTACCTGACTCCTCTGTTGTCTTTATCGAGACGTTTCCAGACCCTTTCAAACTGATATAGTTATAATATGAGGGCTCTGTAACTTTAATTTTTGTCGAAGTTATTTAGATTTTGGATGTTAGCTTCTAACCCGTTGAGACTTTCAAAAAAGGAAATCTTGTTTATAACTATGCTTACAATTCTTGGAAATGAAGGGTTTAAAACCCCATTTTGATCCTCAGAGGACTGTGCATATTCTAATTATGACTTGCTATGAGTATTTAATTTTTGTTTCGGCCCTTTGTAATGTTTAAGTGTTGATTCGACTATATAACTATGCCTAAAGTTTTGTTTGTAAATATATTGATTTTGGTCTATGCCACAACTGGCATTATCATCGTGCATGCAATACCATTGCTGTTTGTTTTACCATGTATCTGCTATAGAATTCGAAATTCACCCCTTCGAGGGTAGTGTATGGTTTTTCCATGCTTCTTCTAGAACTTACGGAATGGTTCACATCATTGGGGTTTTTCTGTATATTCTATTTATCTCTTATAATTTTTATATGAAATTTTAGTTTAAAATATTTTCCAAAGATATATTACAGTTGTTATAACTCTATTTCTTTCCATGTTATTCCTTCAGGAAAGTTGTTCAGTTTTCACTACATATTATTCTCCATATAGATTTTATTCTTTTACTATAATGATAATATATGACACAGTGCATTTAAGCTATTAATTTTTTCTTTCATCTTGTACTGGAAATAACACCTCTACAGTTTGACTGTTACATTCAGTAATTTCCTCTTTCTTTATTTTATTTTTAATAAGTTCCCTCCCTAGGTTTACGAACCATCTAAAAATAATATAGGGCTTTCTTCCCAACCCTCAGTCTGTGCACATTTATTCCTCTTCAGGGAAGGTTATTCTGTCTGGAGTTTTTTCTCCTGATGGAACTAACTGTTCCATCAGTTTTTTCTTTCTATGCAGAATTTTCAAACTAATTCTCTAGATTGTTCAATTTTTAGAACTAGAGGAATTCAATCAAGAACTAGAGGGTTTACCATCATCAAAATTAAATGTTATACCCTAAACTTGTTCAGTGATGATTAATCAATTCATAACATAGTTATCTCATTCTATCCTTACATCATCCATAGATTCTTTCCATAATTACAGTACTTATAAAAACAAAGGAACACTTAATTATATTCCTTTCAGGTTTATAGTACCTACTTCAAATGAACAGGGCTGATGGTATACTCCCAACCATGAGAGAGGCTATTACGTTCATGATCCCCGCCAGAGTAAGATTATTTATTAGTTTCCCTGGAGAGAGACCTATAGACCATCGTTTAGTCTATTCTCCAATTAACAGGTTTTATCAAAGTTCCACTGGTCCCAACCAGCTCTGGACACTCCCACCTTCTAGCCTTCTTGTTGTCTTTTTCTTTTTGCACATAACCCCTTTTCCTCATTAGGGCTTTCTTTTTATTCCCAGACGAAAGGTAATTTTCAAATAATTTCTTTTAATCTAACCACTCTGGTAACTTGGACACTTAACCATCAGTTTATGGAAACCACTCCATAATTAATCTTTATAAAAATAAGAATTAAACTTTTGTTTATAATTTTCTTAATATACGTATTAAGCCATTTGAACTTAAACAAGTTAAATATATCAATTAAAATAACATAACAAGTCAAATCCAGGTGTTACATTGACCCCCATGAAAAATCTGCACGAAAACGGAGAAACTGCTACTTCAATGGATATTGCCATGAACAAATCACATAGTAGTTGTGGAACAGCTCGTCCAACAACAAGTAAATAATCATCCCATATTTTCAACATATTTTTTCCCTACTAATCTCTGACTTTCTCATTTCCTTCGTTTTTCGATAGAGGATGTGATTTCGGTCATATAATTAGCCAGAGCGTGCCCATGGAGAAGCTTGGATAGAGAGGTTTTTTTTCATCTTTCGGATGCCATGTATGCCACAAGAAAGGAAACAATGACGAAGTTGTAGTCATTGTTTCCAATGTCGAATTGGCATGCACAAGTAATGAAAGCACAGTTGCTGAAACTTGAAACTATAGCCAGCCATTACCTCACCTAAATTTCTAGCCACTACCTCAACATTCTCGTTTAATGGGTTTGGGTTTGATGAGTTGGATAGTTAACTCATTGTTGTAAACATGGTTAATTAATTAACTAGGCACCTAGGAAAAATGGTCTAATCTTCTAGAGGCTAATCTCGTAAGCAAGGCCATGAGATCACCCAGCTTTTCCAAAAACAAGTTCTCTTCGACGAACCTCTTAGAGTCTGGCTATGGAGTTCAAACCTTAAAGAGTCTCGTTACAAGTGATTCTGCAGAGTTTGAGTTTCTCTTTGCAAATACAAACCTTATTCCCAATGAAAACATGATGAGGGGATCTAATAATTAACAAATTAAAATTATAAATATTTGTGGGAGATTTTTGTAACTCGTAGCTCTTTTTCACAAATTATCTCCTCCGAATTATCTACACCTCAAATTCTACACAGCTCATCCGCACAACTTCTCCTCTTGGAAGAACTTCTTCGCACAAATAACAAAAAAAAAATGAATCATTAAAAGAGGTGAAGAAGAAACAACTTTGTTTGTGCTTTAAAATAGTTCTTCTTATTAATAATAATCATTTAAGTGATAGAAAATGGTATGAGCATTAATCTCTTTCACTTACGACAGAAATAGAAAATGAATAATCAAAAGGATGTGAAAGAAGCTTATCACAAGAAGCTACCCCCAACAAATCAGTAAAGTTGTAGCAATGATATCTATAGCTACTCTGTGCAACCTTTGATCATTTAAATAGCTATAGCGATAGAGGAGGTGATCAGGTGCTCAGAATTATACTCAAAAGGAAAATTTCTCAGAATGACTCGAAACCTAAACGATCACGTAGTGTTCCTCGTTCTGAATCCGGTGCAACTCATTTCGCACAAAATTGACTCTATATGGCTTCATAATTGAGTTTTGTTCGCTTTACTAAAGAGGAAAAAAAATGCAGACAGGGAGCCCAGTCAACAGTCCATACTATTGATGTGGCATGTTGACTGGGTAGGTCAGTTGGCAGGTCAACGGTCTAGGCAGCCCAGTTGGAATTTGACTATGTAATTTGAGCGAATCACAGGTAGACAAGTGTCACAGGTACTGGGTGCAATGTGGCATGGTTTTAATTGGTCGAAGGGAGGCCAATGAGGAGGAGGCACCTGGCTGAACCTCAGGCCACCACGTGTCCCCCTCATGGCAATGTAAAATTTTTAGCAAAGGATCAGAAGGACTGGCGGGGGTTGAACAGGAGACCTCTGCCCCACTAACACCACACACCACCATCTCCACTACCATTTGTTTCATACCCATATAGTTCTTCACATATATTTAAATTGTAATGTTTGTTCCATCAGGGGGAGAGGGGGCTAGCCCCCCAATGCATGCGACCACAACCTGGAGATCACGGTGGAGCACCCAGAGGGCCTAACCATAAGCACGGAGATTAAACCTTAATCTTCAATTATTAACCTTAAATTCCATTAATTAAGAAATAATTTGGAGTATCCATAAAGTGTGGATTTATCACTAATCACACTTAATTAGCACTAATTTCATTTAATTAATATAAACCGGATTAACTTGGCGGTCTGATAATTTCGGCGAAATTTCTATTTTGGCGCCAGCTAGCCCGAATTAGTGCCAATTAGCTAAATTTAGGGAGGAAATTTCGGAACAAATTGTTGGAGGTCATAACTCAGTTAGTTTTCAACCAAATCAGGAGCAAAAAGAGCCTAGGGTACCATTTTTTGACATTTTTAACTCATTGGTGCAAGTTTATGGAGCAGAAAAGAAATGTAAACACATCATTTTGCAAATTTGAGAATAATATAGAGGCCCAACCGATGGAAGCTGGACCAAGGAGATGTAGCCGAGGAGGGGTGAACTCCTTCATCAAATCCTTGTGTTGATGTGTGTATGGTGATGTACTGTACTTTTATTTGTTGTTGTTCAGTCTTTCTTTTATGTTAATTTCTCATAAAAATAACATAAAAATCACTTATGAGACTCAATAACTTGCTAGAGAACTTGAACCCTTAAGCACATGTAAAACATTGGTTTCAAAATCTGAAAAAGGAATTAGTACATCATTACTAACATACCCCATTCAGATCATTTTTGGTATCATAGCTTTAGGTTTTTTGTGCAAGAATGGATCTAATTGTTTGCAAGTTTGTGTCATGCTTACAAGGTTAAAACTCAAAAGAGGAGAAGGGAAGCTAGTTGAAAGTCTTGCAGCTGGGTCAAGAGGAGGAAGGGAAATGTTTCCAAAGCCTTCAATGCCAGAATATCCTCAAGTTGAAGTTGAGTCTTCAGTAAGAATGTCTCATGAAGGATAACATACCATGACACAAGATGAGAGAGCACTCAGAAAGGCATTTTTTGATATGATTGAGATGGTAAAGGTCCTCTATAAGGAGAGGAATTTAAGGATGCAAGGAGAAAGTTCTAGGCCTCCAAGAAGAGATGGTTCTCCAGGAGGAGGATGCCATGGAGATGGTAGGAAAACACCATCCACTCCACCATCAACCTCACCACCATCTTCACCTTTCATCATCTTCCACTACCACAACCCTTCAATCTCTTCATCCACATACTTAAAAAGGAACTGGTAAATCACCCTTACTTAAACCTGATGTCAAATTTGAGCCACTGATGTATAATGGTGAAGTGAATGTAGAGAAGTTGGATCATTGGATTCATCAATTGGAGGTTTATTACCGAATTTAGAACCTTCAAAGGATGACATAAATATTCAATTGGCTTCCTTGAGAATGGAGGATGCACCACTTGTATGGTGGGAAGAAAGGACACAAGATGAGATTAAAAAGAATGATAAGATCTCAATTTCTTGGTCTAATTTTATTTCTTCCATTAAAAGGAAATTTACCCTCTAACTTACATGAGAAAATCCATTATGGACTAGTATAATTTTAGACAACTAAAGGGACAAAGTGTTCAAGATTATACATAATAGTTTCGGAAAAGAGCACTAGTTTTGGGTTTCAATTTATCTTCTCAAGAAACTTTGTTAAATTATATTTGGGGTTTGTAAAACTATATTAGACATATTATTCTCATGTTCAATCCCACAAACTTAGATGAGGTTTCTATTCAAGCCACACATCTAGAAGCAAGAGGGAAACATAGTGCAGATGAGAAAAGTGATATTTTCCTTGAGTATGAAGGTAAAGGAAAGGGTAATTTTAATGGAAGAGGAAAGAAAAATGGTTCTATTAAAATAGAGAAAGAGAAAATCACATGTAAACATTGTTTGAAAAATGGCCATTATGAAGATCATTATTGGCAACTCCATCTAGAGTTGAAGCCAAACAAAATTAAAACCAAAGAGAAGGAGAGAATAGCTGTAATCATTAAACTTGACTTAGGTTTAGATTCAGGAGATGAAACCAAGATTGCAGCAATGGGTTTGAAAGGTAAGAACATAACAAGCACTAGTTCTTCAAGTTATTCTAATGTAACTCAAGATGAGGATACAAGAATTGAACTCTTTCATATTAGAGTTGTTTCAAAACATACCAAAATAGACACACTATTTGATAGTGGCTCTCAAGCCAATTTGATCTCTGAAGACTTAGTTAAGAGGTTAAATCTAGAAATTGTTACGCATCCAAGACCTTATCCTTTAGGCTGGATATGCAAGAATGCAAACTTTCAGGTAAGAAGGAAGTGAATCCTAAGGTTTTCAATCAATTCAAACTTTCTTGACGAATTTGAAATTGATGTAGTTCGGCTTGAGATTTCAGGTATTGTTTTGGGAAGTCCTTACCTTTATGATAGGAAGGTGGTATTTCATCGCCATAATAATAAGTACCACTTATTCAATAATGGAATTGAGTACATAGTCAAAATGCATAAGAAGAAGAGGAGCTTGTCTCTTATACATGCAGGAGAAATGAAGAGAATAGTGAATGAAATTCAAAATTTGGCTTTGTTAATGTTCAAGCATAGTGATGTTTTGAATGAGACCTTTCAAAAAGATGCCTCAAAAGAACAAGATGATTTCATTGAAGTTTCTAATGTTTGTAATAAGATTTTTTTGGGGCTCTAACATGTTTCCTTTGAAAAGAGGTAAACAATATGTGAAATATTTGCAGTAGTCCACATCAGTGTTGAGAAGTGATGGGAACAAGATGCCAGTGTTGAATGGTGAAAAATTGAAAGAGAAGGAGCCAAAACAATTTGACAAAGAGGGAATTGGTTTCAAAAGTTCTTGTTTTGGGTTTCAAAAAGTATTGTCTTTGAAATGGAATACTACATGGTGATAATGATCACATTCAATCAAGAGTCAAGCCAAGCACAAGACAATACACGCTAAAAATCGCCATGTCGACATTATTCAAGGTGAGACAATTTTCAAGTTTCTTTTGATTGATGATCGAGGTGGAAAAAAATTTGTTTCTTCAAGGACATCTTCTTTTATTGAAAATTCTAGGAAATTTCAGCATGACAGTGTTTACAACAGCAAGACAAGGTCTTCAGAATCAAGGAAAAAGATTAGTTTCTATGAAAAGCTCAAATTGTTGAAATTAGGAACATTCCAATGGAATGAGACTGGAAGGGTGAGGGAACAATACCCTCATCCACATGTTCAGTAATGAGAGATATTTTGGGGTCCAAAATTTTCGAGTGGGGAGGAATGATCAGGTGCTCAATTTTATGGTCAAAAATCAAAGTTCTCAGAATGACTTGAAACCTAAACGACCGCGTTGTGTTCTTCATTCTGAATTCGGAGCAACTCGTTTCACATGAAATGGACTCTGCATGGCTTCGTAAATGAGTTATGTTCGCTTGAATAAACAAGCATAAAAATGGAAATAGGGAGCCCACTTAGAAGTCCATACTATGGACGTGGCATGCCAACTGGGCAGGTCAACGTTCTAGGCAGCCCAGTTGGCAGTTGATTGTGTAATTTCGGTGAATCACAAGTTGACAAGTGTCACAGGTATAGGGTGCAATGTTGCATGGTTTTAATTGGTTGAAGGGAGACCAATGAGGAGAAGGCACATGGCTCAGCCTGTTGCTGCCACATGCCCCCCTCATCGCAACGTAATTTTTTTTGCAAAGGACCAGAAGGACCTGTGGGGGTCAAACATGAGACCTCTACCCCGCCAATACCACACGCCACCATCTCCGCTATTTTTTTTTGCATACCCATATAGTTCTTCACATCTATTTAAATTGTAATGTTTGTGTCGTCGGGGGGAGAGGAGGCCAACCCCTAATGCATGTAACCATAGCCTAGAGACCACGACAGAGCACTTGAAGTGCCTTACCCTAAGCGCGGAGATTAAACCTTAATCTGAAATTATTAACCTTAAACGCCATTAATTAAGAACTGATCTAGATTAGCCATAAAGCGCAGATTTAGCACTAGTCACACTTAATTAGCGCTAATGTCGTTTAATTAATCTAAACTATATTAACTTGGAAGTTTGATAATTTCAGCAGAATTTCTATTTTTGCACCAGCTAACCATAATTAGGAGCAAATAGCTAAATTTAGGGAGGAAATTTTGGAGCAAACTGTTGGAGGTCATAACTCAGTCATCTTTCAACCAAATCAGGAGAAGAAAGAGCCTAAGGTACCATTTTTGGGCATTCTGAACTCATTGGTGTAGTTTTCAGGAGTAGAAAAGAGTTGTAAACAAATCATTTTGCAAATTTGAGCATAATATAGAGGCCCAAGCCATGGAAGATGGACCTAGGAGATGTAGCCCAGGAGGGATGAACTCCTTCATCAAATTCATAATTCACAAGAACCAAAATGGAGGTCCCGACAGCCCTAAATATCACTCCATTGAATGCTCCTCACCGTGATTTGGACTATCTACCTCTGATAGATGAAGATTTCCAAATAAAAGACCTGGGTTTCGATGAGAATCTGATGAGCTTAAATGCATTTGCGAGACGAATTCTAAGAAGCGGAGCCTTATAAGGTTGCTTAGGAATCCAATCTCAGGTATTTTATTCCTTGATCCACATTTCCACAATCATTCATTGCTGCTGCAAAATCTAGAAAGAAAGTGTCTGGGCATGGTTGCAGTATCAACGTTTTCGGAAAGTTTCAAGCTCTGCTGGACAGTGAATTTCCAAGTCCCATGCTCACGGAGGATCAAATAGTAGACTTGGAAACCTATGAGAAAAGAATAAAAGCTCATGCTAAAAATACAGCTATAGGTTCTACTAGCTCATCAGAACCTGCATTACCAACTGGGAAAAGTATTTATGATAAAGTGAGGAATCTATTTCATCTGGAGCATGAAATAAAGTATCTATTTCCGAACGAGCCCACTTTTTCTAAACTTACTGAAGCAGATGAAACTTTAAGGAAACTCAGAAGAACTATGATACCAGATGATCAATGGTGGAAGGAAATGCTGGAAGTTCTGTAAAAGTTGTTTTCAGGATGAGATTTTATCTTTACTATCAAGTAAATGGTAAAAACAGAAAGATAGATGAAAGGTTAAAGAGTATCCGTGAGAAGAAAGAGTATTTAACAAGTCAAAGAAATACGCAAGGGACAGCACAGAGTCCTATTTTAAGCACTTATCTCTAGCACGTCCATGAAGAAAGGAACAACACATCAGCCGTTACCCATTATTCTATTTACGAGACCATGTGTCTCTTGTTTGTTTGTAAATATGTTTTAAATCAGCCTGGATTATTGGCTAAGATAGTGTAAGATTGTTAGGATTATTTTGTGTATAAATAAACCCTCAAAGAGAGTGTTGAGGGTGGATTCTATTACTCTGCTGTAACATTGAGATTTTCGGAATAAAAGCTTTGGAGAAATTTACTTGTGGCTTGCTGGATGACGATTTGAAAGCACTGGACTTGTTGCAGGATTCATGTGTTGGACTACAGTTCAATAAGTGTTTCTACCCTTTGTTTGAAATTTTATATTAGTTTATAATACCATCATATCCATGTCTGAATAATTTACATAAAGGTTTAAAACAGAATTTTCTTAATTGTACTCTGTTTTCAAATGTGATTGTTCTTAATGTTTTCTTCTAAATTAGCTATAAGCATGAATTCTTAAATGCTCTTGCTTTGCTAATTTAAACATTTTTTGATTACTATAACACGGAATTCTTCATTGCTCTTTGTTTGTAGTCATTTCACTTCTTTCTTTTGAACATGGTGAAAGATTCTTAATTGCCTTTCATCCCTTCAAGATCATCCCATCCACTTTAAATTTTAAGGATTGTTCTCTGTCTAGCTATCTTGCCCTGTAATACCATCTTGTGCGTAGAATAGAAGTCCAGTAAATCCATCCTTTGACTCCATAGCCCAATGGACTGAAAGCTCTCAGCCTTGCCCTTAGTTTGCGGATTCCACCATTTTCCCAAAACAAACTTTGAATCTATAACTAGCCTAAAACCTTAAAAGAAAAAAGATAAATCATAAAGAGAGAGCCCTCTCTGGATGCATATTGGCTAGATTCTGCATCTAAAAGGTTGGTTTGTGGTTACCTCGGGTATACTTTCCTCTTACACAACTTCTAGGAAAACCTGAGTGATAACATAGTGGCGACCATACTGGGGATCTGAATCATTTTATTGATACTATTATTTGATTTATAAGCTATGGACAGAGTCTGAAGATCAGCCAGGTAGCCTTTGAAATTGCTGTTTCTCTGCAATTGCAAAAGTAAATAAAAGCTGCTTCAGTCTATCTCTGATTTAGCTTATACATAGAACCTTAGTTTCAAATGTTTAATCAGACTCTCTAGTTTAATAAATCTTTGAGAAAATTTTAATTAAAAATCTTAAATTTCTTGAAGAGTTTGTAGAAGTTGTTTTGAAAATTCACAAAAAAATTGGTTTCCTGAAGAACTAACTTTTTCTTCATAATTGTTTTACAGGTTTAGATATGATCTATGATGGTGGACATGGATCATACACACAAAGGTTAAAATCATCCACCTGGCGACTCCAAAATCAATTTCACTACTAAGACTCCACTGGAGGAATGAACCTGGAAGAACAATATGGGAAGATCAGGCTTTCAACTTGGATTGTTATCCAAGACATTAAGTTCTTTCTAAATTGATAGAGTTTTCCAATGTATATTGTATTTTAGAGAAGATCTTAGAGTAGTTTTTAATTTATCTCTTTTGAAAATTGTAAATATAAAATCTCCATGCACATTTGAGCATCATTCTTCTGACTCTTTTGAAATCATTTTCCAATCAAGACACTGTTGATCAGAGATCCAGAGCTTCAAGTTTCAAAGCAATTCCACAACCAAATAATCCATATTCCAAAGCATTAATAGTGATACTGGATGACAGGGTTTGTGGAAAATCTTTCATTTGATGAAATTTTAAATGAATTCAGGGATGAGTTATCAAAAATTCAGTTTGATGAGGATTTTCTAAGAGCTTTCTTTCTTCTCTTGAAAACAAGAAAATGTTCTCCTCAAGTTAACAAATGGCTTCTTGATATAATTTCTGAAATTATGAAAATGAAATCAAATTTTTGCATTCTCAAATTCAGTCATACAATTTCCGAAATCCTAAAGAATTCTTTGAAAATCTTCCTTCTCCAAAGCAAGAGGAAATTGTACTATCTTTTGACTTGCATATTGAAGATGATTATTCTTTCAAACACAAGATTGAAGAAATAAGTTCATGGTCTAATATTCATAATTCAATTGAACAATTAGTCATTGAAGGCCTAGAAGTAAATAACATACATCATGCTTTTATTGATCCTATATCAGATTATATGGAGAATCTTTTAAGCCCAAATTTGCAAACATGTTTTCTTTATAAGGATCAAATACATCAAAAGTGGCCTTTACATATCTTATCGTTGATTATAAAGGCACATGATCATAACATACTTCCAATTTTGATCACAAGCAATCAACTTATCCATTTATTTTTACAGCTACTTGATTGGCTTCATTGGCATTTTTGTATTACCTGATTCAATAAGACTTTTAGTAGATTAGAGTAGGTAAATGAGTGCTAATAAGCTCAGAATTTTGAGCATTTTTTAGTTGTCAATTTTCAGCTAGTTTTTCATTAAGTTGGTTTGAAAATTTTTTGTGTTGTTTTAGTTTCAGATCAGATTTCAGGTTGTAGAAAAAGGACTATATTCAATTCAAGATTTCCAACTGGGAAACGCAGTTTGGATTGGATGGTGACTTCTTGGAATTGAAGCCCGAAGTGAAGGCCCTAAGTTCCAAAAGCTTCACTATCATATGTAAAATAAAGCTACCAGAAGGAGGAAGATTTCATACTTTCAGTTTGAAGACATTTTGAGGCATCTGATCTGCTGTTCTTGACTTTCCACAAGGAAAAGCCATCCCCAAGTGGAGCCAGTGTTAGCCTCCTATATCAATAGGTTTCATCTTTCATGATTGTCTTGATGGAAATATGGAATATGTTCAAACCTTCTTACTTGAGCAAAGGTGTTCCATATTCTTGAAAAACCAAAAAATCAAAAAATTTAAAAAATGTAAAGAGGGTATACCCTAAAAGAAAGATCAAAGGGTAAAAAGAATAAAATGGTCAAAAAAGTGAAAAAATGAACCCCAAACAAAAATAGACCAAGGAAAGTGTGCAAATCCAAATGCCACTACTATTTTATTTGTAAATAACGTGATTGTGTACAACACAATGCATGCCCATACAACTCATGAATCTGATCACTTCATTTAGCATTAACCACTCATATTTTGTTCATGTTATTTAGAGAATAAATATCTGACTAAACAGTTTAATCTTGGCAGATAAGTAGATAGGTAGAGTTAATAAAAGGTGCTCAACAGTTTAATCTAAGCCCTTGGATGTAATAAGTGTAGAAATAGATAGATCTATGCAAAGGAAAAAATTAGGAAGGGTTTGCAGATCTAAATGCCCCTAATAAAGAAAATGAGCAGTGTTAAGTAGATAGGGTAGGTAGATGGTGTAAAGTGTTATGACCAGATAATCTTCTATGTTTTACGATCCTTTTCATCACAAGTAGCAGGAGGCCTGAAAATCTGTAGAAAAATCAGCTACTTAACTATAATCTGTTTCCCCTTTAAAGTTTTTTCAATTTTAAGTACTAAGGTAATTTGAGATCAAAGGGGCTCAAGGCATTTCCTTGACTTCTGGAGGGACCGGACCCTCGGCCTAATGATCAAAAAGACCTAAGCACTTGAAATAATCCATCATTGTTATCTTCCATCTTTAACTTTTTTCTAAGTAAAATCCTATTTTACTTAGGAAACTGATGCAAAATTCCATAAGAAGTTCCTCAAAATAATTTGTTATTCTAAGTTAAGTGTTGAAGATAAAATGTTGCAATTTACTTCATAAGTTATCACTTTCTTAGATGTACAAAGATGTTTTGATTTTCCTTGTCCTTTACCATATTAACATTTAATTCTACTATATTAAATCCCTAGTGAAATCCCTTTTCCTAAGTTTATAACTCCCTTTTCTATAAATATCCCCAAAACCCTTTATTATAATGTTTTACCAAAGTATTATGTCCCCACACATTGAAAATAAAACCCCGTCTTATAAACCCTTTGGTGAAATATATCTTTATAACATTAATCCCGCCCTTATGATGAAATAATTGTATTAATTAATTCATCATATAATAAAAATATAAAACGTTAGACATACAATATGTGTGTTTAATACCAAAAACGCCAATAAAACTTTGCGAAAAGTCTCGCGCCACCGTGGTCCGTCCACATGACATTCCACCTAAGCAAACCCCCGCCACAACCCCTTTCTTTTGCATACAGGATTAATTAATTCGCCTGGACTAATTAATAACTGTCTCCGCCTATTAAAAATCCCCCGGAGCAATTAAAAAACATGTAAAAGTGTTTAAATATACGACGGGGCCCACACGAAACCTTCGCTCATCTTCCCATCACGCTAGCCGTTGGATCAGCCTCCCGCAGATCAACGGCCAGCGTTGATCCCGCTGCCCATCCCTTGTCAGCATGTTAACCAGCGGGGAATGGGTGGTTTCAGAATAGTCAACCATCCACGTGGCGACTATCCTATGGAATCGCTCCCCCCGCGATTAATACCGCCCTCGACCAAAAGCGGTGCGGGCACTTCCCGCTTACCACTTACCGCCTGACGATGCACACGTCATCCCGTACTTCCCTGACGTCACACCTCAAAAAAAACAAAAAACCTTTTAACTTGTAAATAAGCCATTTTTTCGTGTTTTTTAGCTATTTTTATTATTCAGAGAAGAACGTTGCTCCCGCTGCGATTTTCGAAATTCTGCTGTAATTAACCATTTCGCCCCAAAATTCTGCTACGCCAGTGTTGAAGACGTCCCCGCCATTGCTCATTACCTGTTAAAGAAACAAGTTTCCGTCTAAAATATAGGTATTTATCATTTCACGCCCCAACTGCGAATCAAACTTAATTTCCTTTGTTTTTTCTCTGAAAAAGTGGTTAAAAAGCATCGCTGAGTCCTCCCTGAAGATTTCAAACCTGTGAATTTGCTTCCCAAACTTGCAAATTGTTTCAACTTCCTCCATTTCAGATATCCCGGTCAGTCTGTAAGGAAAAAACGAAAACCTCCATTTTGAATCCACAAGAACCAAAATGGAGGTCCCGACAGAGCTAAATATCACTCCATTGAATGCTCCTCACCGTGATTTGGACTATCTACCTCTGATAGATGAAGATTTCCAAATAAAAGACCTGGGTTTCGATGAAAGTCCCCGATTGAGCTTCTGTCGCTGCAGAGACGAATTCTCAAAAGGGAAAGACCTTATAGGGTTATGGGAATCCAATCTCCCAAGGTATTTATTCCTTAGGTCCACATTTTCACAAATCATTCATTACTTTCATGCAAAATCAGAAAGAAAGTGTACAGACATTTTGGTTGATATCAACGTTTTCAGAGAGAAGTTTCAAGCTTTGTTGGACAGTGGATTGCCGAGTCCCATGCTCACAGAGGATCAAATAGTAGACTTAGAAACCTATGAGAAAAGAATAAAAGCTCATGCTAAAAATACAGCTGTAGGTTCTACTAGCTCATCAGAACCTGCATTACCAACTGGGAAAAGTATTTATGATAAAGTGAGGAATATATTTCATCTGGAGCATGAAATAAAGTATCTATTTCCGAACGAGCCCACTTTTTATAAACTTACTGAAGCAGATGAAACTTTAAGGAAACTCAGAAGAACTATGATACCAGATGATCAATGGTGGAAGGAAATGCTGGAAGTTCTGTAAAAGTTGTTTTCAGGATGAGATTTTATCTTTACTATCAAGTAAATGGTAAAAACAGAAAGATAGATGAAAGGTTAAAGAGTATCCGTGAGAAGAAAGAGTATTTAACAAGTCAAAGAAATACGCAAGGGACAGCACAGAGTCCTATTTTAAGCACTTATCTCTAGCACGTCCATGAAGAAAGGAACAACACATCAGCCGTTACCCATTATTCTATTTACGAGACCATGTGTCTCTTGTTTGTTTGTAAATATGTTTTAAATCAGCCTGGATTATTGGCTAAGATAGTGTAAGATTGTTAGGATTATTTTGTGTATAAATAAACCCTCAAAGAGAGTGTTGAGGGTGGATTCTATTACTCTGCTGTAACATTGAGATTTTCGGAATAAAAGCTTTTGGAGAAATTTACTTGTGGCTTATTGGATGACGATTTGAAGCACTGGACTTGTTGCAGGATTCATGTGTTGGACTACAGTTCAATAAGTGTTTCTACCCTTTGTTTGAAATTTTATATTAGTTTATAATACCATCATATCCATGTCTGAATAATTTACATAAAGGTTTAAAACAGAATTTTCTTAATTGTACTCTGTTTTCAAATGTGATTGTTCTTAATGTTTTCTTCTAAATTAGCTATAAGCATGAATTCTTAAATGCTCCTGCTTTGCTAATTTAAACATTGTTGATTACTATAATAAAGAATTCGTCATTGCTCTTTGTTTGTAGTCATTTCACTTCTTTCTTTTGAACATGGTGAAAGATTCTTAGCTGCCTTTCATCCCTTCAAGATCATCCCATCCACTTTAAATTTTAAGGATTGTTCTCTGTCTAGCTATCTTGCCCTGTAATACCATCTTGTGCGTAGAATAGAAATCCAGTAAAGCCATCCTTTGACTCCATAGCCCAATGGACTGAAAGCTCTCGGCCTTGCCCTTAGTTTGTGGATTCCACCATTTTCCCAAAATAAATTTCGAATCTATAACTAGCCTAAAACCTTTCAAGAACAAAGATAAATCATAAAGAGAGAGCCCTCTCTGGATGCAGATTGGCTAGATTCTGCATCTAAAAGGTTGGTTTGTGGTTACCTCGGGTATACTTTTCTCTTACACAACTTCTAGGAAAACCTGAGTGATAACATAGTGGCGACCATACTGGGGATCTGAATCATTTTATTGATACTATTGTTTGATTTATAAGCTATGGACAGAGTCTGAAGATCAGCCAGGTAGCCTTTGAAATTGCTTTTTCTCTGCAATTGCAAAAGTAAATAAAAGCTGCTTCAGTCTATCTCTGATTTAGCTTATACATTGAACCTTAGTTTCAAACATTCAATCAGACTCTCTAGTTTAATAAATCTTTGAGAAACTTTTAATTAAAAATCTTAAATTTCTTAAAGAAATCATAGAAGTTGTTTTGAAAATTCACAAAAAATAAAATAATCATAAAATATTCAAAATTTGGTTTCCTGAAGAACTAACTTTTTCTTCAGAATTGTTTTACAGGTTTAGATCTGATCTATAATGGTGGACAGGGATCAGACACACAAAGGTTAAAATCATCCACCTGGCGACTCCAAAATCAATTTCACTACTAAGACTCCACTGGAGGAATGAACCTGGAAGAACAATATGGAAAGATCAGGCTTTCAACTTGAATTGTTATCCAAGACATTATGTTCTTTCTAAATTGATAGAGTTTTCCAATGTATATTGTATTTTAGAGAAGAACTTAGAGTAGTTTTTAATTTATCTCTTTTGAAAATTGTAAATATAAAATCTCCATGCACATTTGAGCATCATTCTTCTCACTCTTTTTGATATCATTTTCCAATCAAGACACCGTAGATCAGAGATCCAGAGCTTCAAGTTTCAGAGAAATTCCACAACCAAATAATCCATAGTCCAAAGCATTAATAATGATACTGGATGACAGGGTTTGTGGAAAATCTTTCATTTGATGAAATTTTAAATGAATTCAGGGATGAGTTATCAAAAATTCAGTTTGATGAGGATTTTCTAAGAGCTTTCTTTCTTCTTTTTAAATCAAGAAAATGTTCTCCTCGAGTTAAAAAATGGCTTCTTGATATAATTTCTGAAAATTATGAAAATGAAATCAAACTTTTGCATTCTCAAATTCAGTGATACAATTTCCGAAATCCTAAAGAATTCTTTGAAAATCTTCCTTCTCCAAAGCAAGAGGAAATTGTACTATCTTTTGACTTGCATATTGAGGATGATTATTCTTTCAAACACAAGACTGAAGAAATAAGTTCATGGTCTAATATTCATAATTCAATTGAACAATTAGTCATTGAAGGCCTGGAAGTAAATAACATACATCATGCTTTTATTGATCCTATATCAGATTATATGGAGAATCTTTTGAGCCCAAATTTTCAAACATGTTTTCTTTATAAAGATCAAATACATCAAAAGTGGCCTTTACACATCATATCATTTATTATAAAGGCACATGATCATAATATACTTCCAATTTTGATCACAAGCAAGCAAGTTATCCATTTATTGTTACAACTACTTGATTGGCTTCATTGGAATTTTTGTATTACCTGATTCAATAAGATTTTTAGTAGATTAGAGTAAGTAGATGAGTGCTAATAAGCTCAGAATTTTGAGCATTTTTTTTAGTTGTCAATTTTCAGCTAGTTTTTCATTAAGTTGGTTTGAAAATTTTTGTGTGTTGTTTTAGTTTCAGATCAGATTTCAGGTTGCAGAAAAAGGACTATATTCAATTCAAGATTTCCAACTAGGAAACACAGTTTTGATTGGATGGTGACTTCTTGGAATTGAAGCCCGAAGTGAAGGCCCTAAGTTCCAAAAGTTTCACTATCATATGTAAAATAAAGCTACCAGAAGGAGGAAGATTTCATACTTTCAGTTTGAAGACATTTTGAGGCATCTGACCTGTTGTTCTTTACTTTCCACAAGGAAAAGCCATCCCCAAGTGGAGCCAGTGTTAGCCTCCTATATCAATAGGTTTCATCTTTCATGATTGTCTTGATGGAAGTATGGAATATGTTCAAACCTTCTTACTTGAGCAAAGGTGTTCCATATTCTTAAAAAACCAAAAAATCAAAAAATTTAAAAAATGTAAAGAGGGTATACCCTAAAAGAAAGATCAAAGGGTAAAAAGAATAAAATGGTCAAAAAAGTGAAAAAAATGAACCCCAAGCAAAAAATAGACCAAGGAAAGTGTGCAAATCTAAATGCCACTAATATTTCATTTTTGTAAATAAGTGATTGTGTGAAACTTGTCAAACCTTTTCCACAACTCATGAATAAGTCAAACTGTTTAAACGTGGCTTACTCATATTTCAATTTCATGTTATAGATTAGAGAATAAATATCTAGCCAAACAGTTTAATCTTGGCAGATAAGTAGCTAGGTAGAGTGAATAAAAGGTGCTCAACAGTTTAATATGAGCCCTTGGATGTAATAAGGGTAGAAATAGATAGATCTATCATGTAAAAAGGAAAAGATTGAAAAGGGTTTGCAAGTCTAAATGCACCCTAATAAAGAAGAGAAAATGGTAGTGTTAAGTAGATAGGGTAGGTAGATGGTGCTGCAAAGTGTTATCTGATGAATGATGCTGCTACATGTTTCTGATCCTTTACTTTCATCACAAGTACTAAAGCAGGAAATACACTGAAAAATCACAGCAAGAAAAATCAAACTCATTAACCTCCCTCATCATTTTCCCCCTTTAAAGTTTTACTAATTTCCCCCAAAGTACTAAGGTACTTGGAGATCAAAGGGGCTCAAGGCATTTCCTTGACTTCTGGAGGGACCGGACCCTCGGCCTAATGATCAAAAAGACCTAAGCACTTGAAATAATCCATCATTGTTATCTTCCATCTTTAACTTTTCCTAAGTAAAATCCTATTTTACTTAGGAAACTGATGCAAAATTCCATAAGAAGTTCCTCAAAATAATTTGTTATTCTAAGTTAAGTGTTCAAGATAAAATGTTGCAATTTACTTCATAAGTTATCACTTTCTTAGATGTACAAAGATGTTTTGATTTTCCTTGTCCTTTACCATATTAACATTTAATTCTACTATATTAAATCCCTAGTGAAATCCCTTTTCCTAAGTTTATAACTCCCTTTTCTATAAATATCCCCAAAACCCTTTATTATAATGTTTTACCAAAGTATTATGTCCCCGCACATTGAAAATAAAACCCCGTCTTATAAACCCTTTGGTGAAATATATCTTTATAACATTAATCCCGCCTTATGATGAAATAATTGTATTAATTAATTCATCATATAATAAAAATATAAAACGTTAGACATACAATATGTGTGTTTAATACCAAAAACGCCAATAAAACTTTGCGAAAAGTCTCGCGCCACCGTGGTCCGTCCACATGACATTCCACCTAAGCAAACCCCCGCCACAACCCCTTTCTTTTGCATACAGGATTAATTAATTCGCCTGGACTAATTAATAACTGTCTCCGCCTATTAAAAAGCCCCCGGAGCAATTAAAAAACATGTAAAAGTGTTTAAATATACGACGGGGCCCACACGAAACCTTCGCTCATCTTCCCATCACGCTAGCCGTTGGATCAGCCTCCCGCAGATCAACGGCCAGCGTTGATCCCGCTGCCCATCCCTTGTCAGCATGTTAACCAGCGGGGGATGGGTGGTTTCAGAATAGTCAACCATCCACGTGGCGACTATCCTATGGAATCGCTCCCCCCGCGATTAATACCGCCCTCGACCAAAAGCGGTGCGGGCACTTCCCGCTTACCACTTACCGCCTAACGATGCACACGTCATCCCATACTTCCCTGACGTCACACCTCGAAAAAAACAAAAAACCTTTTAACTTGTAAATAAGCCATTTTTTCGTGTTTTTTAGCTATTTTTATTATTCAGAGAAGAACGTTGCTCCCGCTGCGATTTTCGAAATTCTGCTGTAATTAACCATTTCGCCCCAAAATGCTGCTACGCCCGTGTTGAAGACGTCCCCGCCATTGCTCATTACCTGTTAAAGAAACAAGTTTCCGTCTAAAATACAGGTATTTATCATTTCACGCCCCGACTGCGAATCAAACTTAATTTCCTTTGTTTTTTCTCTGAAAAAGTGGTTAAAAAGCATCGCTGAGTCCTCCCTGAAGATTTCAAACCTGTGAATTTTCTTCCCAAACTTGCAAATTGTTTCAACTTCCTCCATTTCAGATATCCCGTTCAGTCTGTAAGAAAAAAACGAAAACCTCCATTTTGAATCCACAAGAACCAAAATGGAGGTCCCGACAGCCCTAAATATCACTCCATTGAATGCTCCTCACCGTGATTTGGACTATCTACCTCTGATAGATGAAGATTTCCAAATAAAAGACCTGGGTTTCGATGAAAGTCCCCGATTGAGCTTCTGTCGCTGCAGAGACGAATTCTCAAAAGGGCAAGACCTTATAGGGTTATGGGAATCCAATCTCCCAAGGTATTTTATTCCTTCAGTCCACATTTTCCCTGAAATCATTCATTACTTTCATGCAAAATCTAGAAAGAAAGTGTACAGACATTTTGGTTGATATCAACGTTTTCAGAGAGAAGTTTCAAGCTTTGCTGGACAGTGGATTGCCAAGTCCCATGCTCACAGAGGATCAAATATTAGACTTGGAAACCTATGAGAAAAGAATAAAAGCTCATGCTAAAAATACAGCTGTGGGTTCTACTAGCTCATCAGAACCTGCATTACCAACTGGGAAAAGTATTTATGATAAAGTGAGGAATCTATTTCATCTGGAGCATGAAATAAAGTATCTATTTCCGAACAAGCCCACTTTTTATAAACTTACTGAAGCAGATGAAACTTTAAGGAAACTCAGAAGAACTATGATACCAGATGATCAATGGTGGAAGGAAATGCTGGAAGTTCTGTAAAAGTTGTTTTCAGGATGAAATTTTATCTTTACTATCAAGTAAATGGTAAAAACAGAAAGACAGATGAAAGAGTATCAAATGAAAGGTTAAAGAGTATCCGTGAGAAGAAAGAGTATTTAACAAGTCAAAGAAATACGCAAGGGACAGCACAGAGTCCTATTTTAAGCACTTATCTCTAGCACGTCCATGAAGAAAGGAACAACACATCAGCCGTTACCCATTATTCTATTTACGAGACCATGTGTCTCTTGTTTGTTTGTAAATATGCTTTAAATCAGCCCGGATTATTGGCTAAGATAGTGTAAGATTGTTAGGATTATTTTGTGTATAAATAAACCCTCAAAGAGAGTGTTGAGGGTGGATTCTATTACTCTGCTGTAACACTGAGATTTTCGGAATAAAAGCTTTTGGAGAAATTTACTTGTGGCTTGCTGGATGACGATTTGAAGCACTGGACTTGTTGCAGGATTCATGTGTTGGACTACAGTTCAATAAGTGTTTCTACCCTTTGTTTGAAATTTTATATTAGTTTATAATACCATCATATCCATGTCTGAATAATTTACATAAAGGTTTAAAACAGAAATTGCTTAATTGTACTCTGTTTTCAAATGTGATTGTTCTTAATGTTTTCTTCTAAATTATCTATAAGCATGAATTCTTAAATGCTCCTGCTTTGCTAATTTAAACATTGTTTGATTACTATAACACGAAATTCTTCATTGCTCTTTGTTTGTAGTCATTTCACTTCTTTCTTTTGAACATGGTGAAAGATTCTTAATTGCCTTTCATCCCTTCAAGATCATCCCATCCACTTTAAATTTTAAGGATTGTTCTTTGTCTAGCTATCTTGCCCTGTAATACCATCTTGTGCGTAGAATAGAAGTCCAGTAAAGCCATCCTTTGACTCCATAGCCCAATGGATTGAAAGCTCTCAGCCTTGCCCTTAGTTTGCGGATTCCACCATTTTCCCAAAACAAACTTTGAATCTATAACTAGCCTAAAACCTTAAAAGAACAAAGATAAATCATAAAGAGAGAGCCCTCTCTGGATGCAGATTGGCTAGATTCTTCATCTAAAAGGTTGGTTTGTGGTTACCTCGGGTATACTTTCCTCTTACACAACTTCTAGGAAAACCTGAGTGATAACAACCTGCATGGGTTGATGCAATTGTGGAAGAATACAAATCCATTGTAAATAAAAGTGTTTGGGAAGTGGTCCCAAGACCAATAGATAAATCAGTTGTGGGTTTGTGATGGATCTTCAAGATAAATAAGGTAACATACGGAAGCATAGAGAAGTACAAGGATATATTTGTGGCCAAGGAGTACTCTTAGGAATTGAATATGAGAATACCTTTGCTCATGTAGCAAGGTACTCATCCATTAGATCAATTCTTTCTCTGACTACGCAAATGGGATGGAAGATCCACCATATGGGTGTAAAAACAACATTCCCCAATGGTGTTATTGAGGAGGAGGTTTACATCGAGCTACCAGAAGGCTTTGATACTTTTGATCGAGCATTTCATGTGTGCATACTCAAGTGAGTGTTGTACGATCTCAAACAAGTACCCCATGCTTGGTAGACCAAGATCGATAGCTATATCACCAGTTTGGGCTTCACTAAAAGTGAAGCAGATGCAAACCTCTATCATATATTGTTAGAAGATATTTTTTTATTATTATCTTATATGTTGATGATTTAATTTTACCTGGTGATGAACAACTGATTAGATCTTGCAAGAGAATTTGAAATGAAGGACATGGGTCTCATGCACTACTTCCTCGGCTTGGAAGTATGGAAAAGCGATGGAGAACTTCTTTTCTCTCAAGGAAAATATGCAAACAACATACTACAGATATTATTCATGGAGAGTTGTAAACCCATGGAGACACCTCTATCGACCAATTGGAGGAAGGGATATACCACTTCAGGTGAAGAAGTGGAAGTTACCATGTATGGACAACTAGTGGGTTCATTTATGTACCTTGTGAACACATGACCATATGTGTGCTATGCAGTCAACCAGCTAAGCCATGCTATGGTTAGGCCAACCAAATTATTTTGGTAGCCAACTAGGCATGTTATACGATACCTCAGAGGCACTTCTCAGTTTGGACTATGGTACATATGAATAGAGGGAGTGAAGTTGCGTGTCTTCACATATGCAGATTGGGCGGGGTGTCCAATAGACTAAAGGGGTACAGCGGGTGGAATTTTCATTTTTGTGTCCACAGTTATTTCCTGTAATAGTAGGAAGCAAATATTTGTGGTGCTTAGCTGAATAGAAGCAGAATACATGGATGGAATTCAAGCAGCGTGTGAGGTGATCTTAATGAGAAATATACTTGTTGGATTGTTTGCTCAGATGATGGATCTAACTGTGATCTATTATGATAATCAGAGTTGCATCAATTTCTCTGATAATCTTGTATTTCACGATCAATACAAGCATATAGATATCTGGTATCACCATCTACGGGACTGTATGCAGAGGCAGATAATGTTGCTTCAATGCATTCTAACAGAGGAACAAGATGTTGAAATTTTGACAAAGGAATTTTCAAAAGGTAAGTTTGAGTTCCATAGGTTTAGGATAGGGGTGGTTGATAATCTCTTTCTTACTAAGAGGGAGTGTTGAAAAATGCAGTAGGAAATTCTCAATTTGATTTTGCCTTGATTAAATAGATAATATTTGAATTTCCACATAAGCAGACAACTTGGATGTAATTAACTTGTGTGGCATGGCTCTTGTCACTCATTTAGCTTAGTGAATTTGAGTTGGAGGAGTTAGAGTGCATTTGAGAATGTGTGATTTCTAATTTGTAGCAATCAAGGTTCGTAATCTCAGGTTGTTTTCAGTTAAACTAGTTCTAATTGTTGAAGGAACTAGTGGAAGGTCAGTTAAGCAGTGGGACTTAAGTCCAGCTCAGTGATCATCTAGTTAATTGATCAATCAGGCCAAAATAGCTAGAGCATGCAAATAATTTGAGTTCCCGAGGCTTTGTGGAGATTTCAAGGTAGTCTAACATCAGTTGAGAACTAGCCTTGACTGTACATGTGTTGCATGAAGTCAGATTATCACCCTAAGGCATTGTGAAATCCATTTTGGAGAAATTCTTAAATAGTAAGGGCCTAATTTATCAAGTAACAATGCAAGGAAATAGGAGCTCAAGCAAAGGAAAATATTGACTAAGTCTAGGTCAGAGCTTCTTTGTGAATAGAGAGATAGGTTATTCACTTGTAGGTTGTGCTCAGTTGAGAAAAGAAATTATAATGCATCTCTATTCATCATATTAATGCAAGCAGACATTGGGCTTTTTAGAATATTTCTTTCCCAAGGAAAAATATTATTTGCATGTGTGTGATTTGTTATTGCATGTCCCATATTTTCGTTCTAAATTGTGAATTATTTTTGCAGAACAATAGAGTAGCTTTGTGTCTTGTAATTTTGATTAAAACTTCAAGAGTAGTTGCAAATATATAGCATAATTTCTGCACCTTCATGGAGGTAGTCCTAGGATTTTCCTCAAGAAAGAAATCCTTTTATTTTTCTAGAATGGGACAATGTTTTATATAAGGTTTTTTATTACTATTAGAACGATATTCAATCTAAACTGCATACAATTTACATCCCTTTTGGGTGTGCTTCTTTAACTATAAGACAGATATATGCCTCACTAAAATAACTCTTGGAACCTCTTTTATTATACAAGTTACCCCTTCGTCATTGACACATGTGAAATAGTTTTCCAAACATACAAAATTACCCTGTGTTTTTCTAGCCAATCCATGCCAATAAGGAGATCATATGATCGCAAAGGCAGAATATTCAAATTCAGTTTAGTGTGAAAATCATTTAAAACTAATGAACAATATTTACTAATCTCAGTAACCCTTCTTTTAGTTCTTGTAGCTAATTGCACTAACCAAGGTTTAGTATGTTTTTCATTTTTAAGACCACATTTTTCAATCATCGAAGGAGAAATATAACTCAAAGTAGAGCCAGGATCAATTAACACACATACAATATTTCCAAATATTTTGATTTTACATAGTAATCACCAATCTATGGGGTATGTGAACCATAGGAAAAAAATATTAATATATCCATATGATATTAATTTAATAATAATAATAATACAAAAAAAAACAATATCTTATTGTCAAATTTTGGTTCTACATCAAAACCCCAACAACTATGTTTCGTGTGTCCCTCCAACTGCTCTTTTTATGGCTAGTACCAACAAAGGGAGCAGATCTCCTTCATACATTTAGATTGCAACAGGATACAATCATGTTAGGAATCCTTCTATGTCTAACCCCAATGCTTTTGTCCAAAACCCTAATGTGGAAAAATAAAAAAATAAAAATTCTAATAACCTTTAATTAGGAAATAGATACCAAGTACTTTCCTTCCCAAAGTAGCAGTAGATCCCAAATTTGAAGTTCAGTCCAGTCATATTAGGGAATATATCCAATACTTGTGAGACCACACCTTATTGGAAAATTTTTGGCTATCTAACCCTCAAAAAAAGAACTCTCCCATTAGATTTAGCTAAAATGGAAACCCAAGGGGAAATTAAACTTGAACTAGGTTCCAAAGGATTCTTCACCATAGTATTTACAAATATTGAAGATATAACTCTAAAATTTGAAAACAACCCATACTTATTTAAATTTATCGTTCTATACCTTCGCTTATTGATATAAATATGGGTACTTGATAAGGAAGACTTCACCACAACTCTATTCTAGATCAGAATGTATTCAATACTGCAGGAATTATGGGATGAGTACACTTTAGTTGGCATTAGAAATTCTTTTGGCCATTGTGTCAAAGCTTTAGAAGCAACAAAACAAGCTACCAGGTATATTTCTTATACCAATATCTATGTTTACATCACTATCTAATAACCACTTCCAGAGTCCATTAACATTTACTATCAAAGTGAGCTATGGAATCCAAAGAACGCCCCCTTTCTTTGTCAAAGATGCCATGAGTATGGTCATATATACATAAATTGTTCTCTTCTAGCTACAAATACCGACCCTCATCTAGTCCCTTTCTCAGATGAGGTTGGTTTCACAAAAGCCGGAGGCAAATGAAAGGGTCCAAAAAACCATCCCTCGTAGCCTACCCCCATGGGGAAGCAACTTCGCACCAATAGTTGTTTCAATCCCCTCTTCCCCTTAAAAAACAAGACCTTCCCTCGACCTTTCCATCCCTAGAAGTCGATATGCTTGATTTTGGTCTACCTTCGCTCATTTCTGTCGAGCCACGGCCATCCTCATTTATGCCCTCGCATATCATCCCCCCACAGCCACCTCAACCCCCTTACATCAAGATATCCTAGAAAGTGGCTCTTAAACCTCCATGGATCTCAATGGAGATATGCATCTAGACTCTCTTAACCTTACTAAAATGTACCCATATCGAGCACCAAATCAAGGTATTGAGCTGAGAATATCTCAAATCTTCTATGAGTCCAAACCCAACTAATAAAGGAGACAACAAAATCCCATGTTAATATTCTATTTTGAACCAGAAAGTAGTGAATGTCCATGAACAACCAAGGGAAATAATGAATATCCAAAACATTCTCTTTAATTTCCTCCCTTATGTTACTTTTAATTTACTTTTTTAATAGTTGAGTTTTATAATAATTTTCCTTAATATTTTCTCTTATTATTTTTTAATTTAAATTTAATATCAAAATATTTTATAATAAGTAATATTAATACTTTGACCCTTTAATCTTTGATACTCAATTAAATTTAATATCAATATCTTTTATAATAATCAATATTCATAATTTAATTCTTTAAATATTATTCAATAAATTAAACATTTTTGTCAACTTTTTCGAAGCTTGGCTTTTCCTTAAAAATATATCAAAACAACCCCTTACCGTTTATATTATTTAGTTTAGTATTCTTTTTTCTACTTTCTCCTTAATTTCCTCCCTTAATATGCTTATCTATTACTTTTAATTTACTTCCGTAATAGTTAATGAATATTTTTTTTTTTAATTAGTGCTTCTTACTTTTAATTTACTTCCTTATTAGTTGAATTCAATAATAATTCTCCTATTTTTTATGAGTGCTTGTTACTTTTAATTTAGTTCCTTGATAGTGGATTTTAATAATAATAATTTTATTATTATTATTTTATTTTTTTTAGTTTTATAAGAAAAGACTATAGCATTTGTTAACTTTGATTCTTAAAAAAATTCCAGGATTTATTGTAATTTAAATTGAAATTTTGAGAAAATGTTTAGTATTTTTATTTTTTTATAAATTTAAAAATATACTTTTTAATTTTATAGTAATCTTATTTCTTATTTTTATTGATATTTATAGTTTTTGACAATTCATTTGAAAACAAAAATTAATTTGAAAAAAATCTAGTTTTCTAAATGATCATTCCATTAGTGAGTATTTTAATCATTGACACTTGTTATGCTACCATTTTTCCTAATAATTTAAAATACCTATACTTTAAATAAGCAAGAAAAATAGTAGAAAAACAAATGTCCAAAATACTATAATAATTTTTATGTTTATGTTTTCATTGGGTAGAGCTTTCACTGCGCTGAAGAAACTTGTTGAGGAAACTTCCTCCGATAGTGAAAGCTACATTGGGATGCAGAAGAATGCTCTAAAGTTGGCTTCCCATCCACTGGAATACATGGTCAACACTGACTTTCTACGCGACGTGGGGATGAAAGATCTCGCACAAAATTATATTGTATATATGGCTTCTTAGGCAGCGCAATATTCTAACTTGGGAGAATATTAAAAAACACGGCAATCAAGGTCCTGGAAGATGTGTACACTGCAAAAATCACGATGAATCAGTTGGTCATCTATTCATTGAGTGCAATGTGGCACAACGCGTATGGAGTTCATTTCTGCCTCTATCTGATGACCCACACTGGCAACCTACTGATTACGAACAGACTTTTCTTTACTGGGCTGCAAATTCTGGATGTTATAAGTCTCTTCCTTAATATTTTTGCTGGGAACTTTAGGGTGTGCGTAACCACATGATATTTCAAGATGGTCCCTTCTACATTTCTCGGATACACTCATACATTTTGGGTTGGATGGGGGGTGTATCCAAAAAAAATTTGAGATTATCAACCATTCGGTTCGCGGTAGACCTCATAAAATTGATCTCCCTACGATTTATTTTGATGGTGCACAAAAGGGTGGAATGTGTGGGTGTGGAGCATGGATAAAAGTATCTGATGTGGAGAGGTAGCATATATATTGGAATGGTGGTCATGGGACTAATAACAAGGCCGAGCTCATGGATTTATGGAGCAGGATCATGGTTGCATTCCATCTACAAATACCATGTATCCATGTATATGGGGATTCGAATATTATTATTGAAGGTATATCTAGAAAATCTACCTTGCAAGGGCGTCACTTAAGGGGATGGATTGATCGCACTCTACACATGTTATCCAAATTTCAGAGTTTTACAATGAATCATTTATATAAAGAGCTTAATATAAGAGTTGATAAATTATCCAAGACTATTCTGGAGGCTCCTTATGGACACATTTCAATTCTATATTTCAAAAACTCATCACAGGTGGCCTCTTACTCTTACCCTCTACCTTGAGTATAGAGGACTACACAAAAACTCGGGGGGCCTTTTATCAAGCGATTCTATACACAGGATGAACAACATATGAGCTTGAGGAGCCGGGGATCATTATCAAGCGAGCCTGTTTACATATAGACCAACAAGCAAGCCTATCACACGTTTACCTCATAAGGAATGATTATTGCTCTTTCGATGGAGAAAGTATATCAATTTGGTTTTTTGTTTTATCTTACCACTATTGTTTTTTGCTTATTGATGTGGATTATCAACCAACAGGAAAGATGTTGTATATGAAAGCATTCTATACGCGCCAATAGCTAGAGGCAGATCAATTTATTTCTGTTGATCTATTTCTTTTGAATACAGGTTCCTGTAATGGCATGTAAACATCTAGATGGAACTTTTTCAGGAGTTGGTGATATTTTTTGGTAACTGCATACTTTCTGAAAATGTTGAAATTTGATGCCTTTATCTGGATCATTATGTTATGAATGTACCAAGAGGTTAATGTATTTCGATATATGAACTGTTTTAATATATAGAAAAAAAAAAAAATTCTCTCTTGAAAAAAAACACCGACTTAAGACAACTACACTCACTGAGGAGAATATTATGCAATTTATGCCACGTCTAGCCTTTCCTAGCACGAAAATTGGCCTCTAGTCTGTACAATCAACGTGCCTAGACACATTGTCCCCATTTTTCATGAATCAAATACACCTGCAAACATTCCAGAGCTCTTTCAAACTCCTCAAGCTTTTTAAAACAAGTAGGTAGTAATTTTTAATCAAAGACATCCACATAATAGAAGTAGAGGTGGAGGGTTTGAGCCTAAAACAAACAAGTGTGGCTCTTTGCCTTCTTCAAAAGTATGTAAGGTTTTCCAAAGAGATCTGAATTCAAGAATTTGCTAGTAAATTTGACTCCTATTTTTTTAATTATCTTTTTCAACTTTTATATGCATTTGGTGTGCTTCTATACAACATATTGTTTCAACGTGATTCTATTTAAAACTCTATTGGAATGTACATTAATATTGTGCGGAAGTGTGATTCCATTTAAAACTCTATTATCCATACATTATTATCCATATATTAAAACCACCTCCTCAATGTTGGAATATGTAATTCCTACTTATCTTCAATTGTGGTTCTCTCTATGTATAGAGTCTGTTCCTATTTGATATATTAGTTCCTAGTTTGGTGTGAGGTTGAGATATTCTCTCAACCAAATTATTGTGTGTCTAATATAGCTTCTCTATCTTGAGACAATTCCTTATGTATATATGTAACTTGATTTAATTAATGAAATATAGCTTGTAAGCTCAGTTTCTAAGTTGGTATCGGAGCCTGTATGGGCCTGGGCCGAGGAAACTAAATGAGTATGATTGTTTTCATATTTTTGTTGTCCATTTGGAATCTACGAATCGAGTTGGAATACGATGAATGTACAGCACCACCAATCAACGCTGCCAAGAGTTTTTTCTTACAAGAGCAGATCTGATGTTGATCATTTCCCATCATCGCTCGTACCACATACTGGGGCGGAGCAGGAGCAGGAGCGACAACGAGGGGTGAAATCTCGTCAGCAAAAATGTTGTCACTCAAGACTTTTCGCATCAAGAAGAAGCTGACCAAGAAGATGAGGCAAAACAGGCCTATTCCTCACTGGATCAGGATGAGGACTGACAACACCATCAAGTACAATGCAAAGCGCAGGCATTGGTGTAGAACTAAACTTGGTCTGTGAGGCTGGAACAGTATATGTTATTTGAGTTTTTATTTTGAATGGAGTGAAACTGGGTTCTCTCGCTGCTTATGATTATATTTTCATGTGGGAGGAAGATCTAGGGGTCGACAACTTCGACACCGAAGAATATTTGAAGGTCGTGAAAAGGCACGAGCTGCAGATCTCACAGTCGGCACTAGATCTGCATAGCAGTATGGTGTGGCTACTGACGAAGTGAAATCCTGACATGGATGTCCACAAGACGGAGTTCATGGAGATCACAGCACCAATGTTCTCGAGGGGTGCGTGGAAATGCGTTTGGAAGTCTCTTGTGTCGGCACCAGATGCCCATTGATGATGATGGAGAGCTGAATATGGTGTTTGAGCCCTCGTGATTGCCTTTCCATTTTCCGGGGTGACTACCTGTCCATTTTCCTGTCTCTTTAAATTATGGGATAAAAACAGCGGACAGGATGAGGTACCAGGAATGCCCAATATCTCTACTCATTCCTCCACCTCTTCCAGAAAATGGCTTCCATTTCGGCAGAAAATAATATAATAGTAGAGAAGCTACCTCACACTGACAGGAGGAGTTCTATATCGCAATCAGGAAGACACACACGTAGATGTTTTTATGGAAGAAATCGTAGCAGGTTTTCTAGTATTACATTGTGTGCAGTGAGTGAGGACACGACGAAATATGTTGAATTCCCTCTTTTTTTTACCTTTGGAGGTGAAAAATATAAAATACCTTGCAGCTCGTGAGATGGCCAGAAGAATTCAGCGTCTTCCTGTACATACCAAGCTTTCGAAACAACCAATTATGAGTAGTTGTGTGATGCCTAATACACAAAATATGGATGCAACACCAATGGTTTTTTCTTCATGGGTTTGATAGAGTGGCACTATGCATATCCTTTGATTGAGGCTGCTGGTGTGGAATCTTGGGCTGTTGACCTTCTCGATTGGGGTTTCACCAATGGAGAAGGAGTTACATCATTTAGTGTTGCTGCAAAAAGATAACACCTTTATGAGTTCTGGAGAACATATATTCAAAGGCCAATGGTTTTGGTTGGGGCAAGCCTTGGTGCAATTTGGATGTTTGTTGTGTTAGTTGTGTTACTGTGGCGACGTTACTGCAAATCTGACCTGTGTGTCATTGCATGCTATAGAGAAGAGCTGGTAAGCCTTAATGGCTAGTGGCCCCTTTGTGGCTTGTGTGCCTTAGTGGCATATTTGTGGCCCTGGGTGGTTGATAAGCCTTTGTGGCTGTGATAAGCATTCATGGCCGTGGTAAGCCTTTGTGGCTGTGGTAAGCCTTCGTGGCTGTGATAAGCCTTTGTGGTTATGGTGAGCCTTTGTGGCCGTGTTGAGCCTCCATGGCTATGGTGAGACATTGTGTCTATGATAAGCCTTGGTGGCTAAGTTGAGCCTTGGTGGCTACATTGTATCTCCTCCAGGCTGGGCGCCTAAGTGGTGGAGGTGAATTACTGTTTGTCGAAATGTGAACTAGCAAGTAGGTGAAAGGGTGTTGCTCATGCATGTTCATGAAGCAACATGAAGCGATCAGTTGTCAGTGGTCTGGTAGGGATCAGATCGAGGACAACGTGCAGTGTATGATGTTGGATCTGCTCACAATAACAATGTGGGCAGTGTTCTAGTGAACTGAAATTCGGGGCAGTCTGTCCGTAGCAGTGAATGGCATGTCCATGTGTTGAACGTTTCAAAGAAGGGAGTGTTTACTCTCTGGTGCTAGTGAGTGCAGATTTAGACCTAGGTTGAAGGATTGTGCAGTTAAGTTGGTACTTTTTTCTTAATGCACAAAAATCACAGTAATATTTTGATTTTGGAATGTGTTTTCATATTTTTTTGAAGGGAATATGTCTTGAAAGTTTGTATACATATTGAGATTCGTGACCTCAATATGAAGTTATTTTGTTAGAATTCGCGACTCTAACTAATGACAGGTATAGCACGGAGATTCAAGACCAGTACATCCAAAATTCAAAAGTACAAAATCTATGATAGAAATATTCAAGTGAGAAAGCTCTAGCATATGAATGGTATGGCAAGTGCAAAGGATGATGGACAATCAAGTTTGTGAGAGTTTGTTTTGTGTTAGTTTCTTGGAATAGACTCATGACCATGAGTATGAGTTACAGTTTGTAATTAGAAGCAAATTTACATGTCATTTATTGTTTGTATGTGATGTAAGACCCAGAGAGGCATGCATGCCCCTTTGTTATATGTTCCCTCTGTCAGAGAGTTTTAACACCCTGGAAGAGTGTGTCATGCGGGATGGATACACTTGGGTGGGCCGTATTGGTTTTAGACTCCATAAGGTGACATTTTATATCAAGGGGGAGTTAATCGAGAGGTTGGATGAACCATGTATGTGAAGGACTTCCTAGTAGACTAGCGGTTGCAGCGGTTGGAACCCATGCATTTCGGTAGATGGTTGTTCCTTTATATGGACATCGACAACAACATGAACAAGATACAAAGTGTAATTACCAAGCAGAACTAGTGTAATTACCAAACAGTACCAGTTGTAGATTTTGCAGATAGATATTGAGACAAGTAGTCATTAAGGGGGAGTGTTGGAATATGTAATTCCTACTTGTCTTTAGTTGTGGTTCTCTCTATGTATAGAGTCTGTTCCTATTTGATAGATTAGTTCCTAGTTTGGTGTGAGGTTGAGATATTCTCTCAACCAAATTATTGTGCGTCTAAGATAGCTTCTCTATCTTGAGACAATTCCTTATGTATATATGTAACTTGATTTAATTAATGAAATATAGCTTGTAAGCTCAGTTTCTAAGTCTCAAACCACCTCTTCAAGATGATTTTTAAAATCACCATGCATAATGTATATGAACACACATATTTCTCAAGCTATAAATTATTTAATGTAATTAAAAAATATATACTCACTATTAAATTTAAATTTACTTAAATTTAAAATGGTATATACTATATAACAACATTAAATAACCTGAAAAATAATAGTCGCCCTATATATGTAACTTATTAAAAACTCCCATGTAGTATTTTGTAACTTATTAAGGACTCACATGTACTAGTTCTTTGAGGCACAAATCCTCTATCTATAATTAAATTAACACTGAAAGTATTAATGCTTTGCGTTTACCAAGAAACCATGACCATGACATAGTAAAACCGTATATTCCATATTCAGATTGCAACTACGAACTTATTAGAACCAGATAAAAATAAAAATTTGTTTTACTATTTAGCTTTAAATTTTTTGTCTAACCATGGACTCACACATCTAATTTTTAATTTAAGAAGTTAACGAGGAATCCAGGCTCTAGCTATCAACGTTTCTTTGACTTAGTGAGGAGGCAGACAGCAGACATTGAATTGAATGGACGTGGTGATTGAGAAATATTACACTGACCTTGCATGCTAAAGGCCATAAATATATTTGTGCGGAGGTTTATGTAGCGATTTTCAAGTTTACAATAGATTCTTGGGTTGAGCGCTTAACCAGCTAGCCAATGGAATGATATAAAATTCCACTAACTGGAATTATGAAGAAATTCAATGAAGCTTCTGTTGCCATCCAATCTCATTACAAGTTTTCGAATTGTCCATCTTTTCCCCATGGTCCATTAACACCTTTGCCCAAACCAAATTTTCTGAATAGCTAGAATTTGTATACATCTATGCATATGACACAGGGAAAATAACACATCTATTGGTTCATTCAAAGCCTTTTAGGCATGTATGTCAAAACATAAATAGGAGAATTTCATTTCACTTGTTTATCTAATTATTTACACGTTAAACATATTAAACCTATGGTAAAACTGGAAATGAGAAATGACAACGGAACATAAACTTAGTTGGTAGGTTTGGCTTTCAAAAAAAGAGGAAAGAGAAAAAAATAAAAATGTGAAAAACATAAAACAAAGCATACATCATTAGTATTTTCCAATACTGTGGTTTATAGGTAGTTGCTTATAGGCTTTTGTTGCTTACATGGGTCATTCTCGAATATTTATAGTGAGAAGCAAAGTTTGTGTTGCTCACATGGGTCATTCTCAAATACTCATGTTTGATCAAATACAATAGTGAAGAAATAGTTGGCACTCAATTCAAACTTGATTTGATATTTCTAGGATTTTTTTGAAGTCCATATCCTTATAAATTTTGAGATGAGTACATGATGTCACTTATAGTGTATATATACTCTTATGATACAAGCAATTACTAGTTGTAGCTTTCCGAATTGAGTAATAGGATGGTGAAGATTGCACTGATTTCCATTGGGAATAGAGCCAAAAGTAGAGGGTTATTTAGAACTACTACTACCTACAACTATTTTGCTATAGGGAGGAGTGCGGCTTCCTCCACTAGCATTTTCCATAAAAAAAGTAGAAAAATGAAGAACCATAAATACTACAACTAACGTTTAAAAACAAAACTTAAAGAAACTTACTATTAAACTTTAAAAACTTTATCATTAATCAATTATAATAATAAATTGAAGTAAATATTAAAATATTTAAATACTAATTCATAAAAACATATAATATAACCCTCTGCATTTAAATGAAAAAATCATTTTTAAATGTTAAATAAAAGAAAATCATATATAAAAACACTAAATCCACTTTTAAATCGAACAAAAAAAACTAAATCCCATTTTGTTAATGAAATTTTAGGCCATCTCTGAAAACTATAAAAAAAAATGCCAACCTTGCATTTTTATGATTAGGTTCAACTTCAACAGTTAAATAATCATTCCATAGTTTCAACATATTTTCCCCTACTAATATCTGATTTTCTCGTTTCCTTCGTTTTCCGATAGAGGATGTGATTCAGATCATATAATTAGCCAGAGCGTATCTGATTGGCATGGACGAGAGAAGCTTGGATAGAGATTCCAAGTATGGTTGCAAGTGATTCCTCAAAGTTCGAGTTGCCTTTTGCAAATACAAACCTTATGCCCAATAAAAACGTCATGAGTGGATCTAATATTTGTGTTAGAGTTCTGTAACAAAAGCAAATTACAATATTTATATTTGTGTTAGAGTTCTGTAACTCATAGCTATTCCTCACAACTTATCTCCTCCGACTTCTCTGCACCTGGCACAGCTTCTCTTTGCACAATTCTCTGCACGAATAACAACAAAATTCTGAATCATTAAAAGAGGTGAAGAAAAAACAACCTGGTTTATGCATTAAAATAGTACTTGTTATTACCCATAATAATAATTTAAGTGACAAAAAAATGTTAGGAGCGTTAACCTCTTTGACTTTGGACAGAAATAGAAAATGAATAATCAAAAGGACGTGGAAGAAGTTTAACGTGATAAGCTATCTCCATCAAAGCACCCCCATCAAATCAGTTGAGCTATAGCGATGAAATCTATAGCTATTTTGGGAAACCTTTAATCAATTAAATAGCTATAACTGTAGAGGAACAACTAAATAGCTATAGTTGTAGAGGCACAAACTATGTTGTATAATAATTACTAATTTTGCTTAAATTTAATATTAGAATCTTTTATAATAAGTAATATTTTTTTTAGACTAATCTTAATCTTTTCATTTTTTCTCCTCCCATCCTATCCACAGGTTTCGAATCGGTGACCTTGCAGACCGGAGTGCCTTAAGAGTGCACCCCATCACCGACTGCTCTACACTCACAATCCATACTCAATGGGATATAATAAGCAATATTAATAGTGTTAGTCATCCGTAATTTTTGCTATTTGTAGATGACTAAATACTTGTCCTAGATTTCTAAAAACAAGATTCATGAATATTGGGAGTTTTAGAAATCTCACTACTTTCATTATTCTTAAAACAAAATTTTCACTATTCTACTATTCTGTCATTCCCTGGTTAGCCTATCACTCCTAGAAGACCCCTCGTGGGCTTATGACACTCATCTCTATCCCATTTTCACATCCATAACCTCAGTACTTTGTTTTGCCTATGCTTAACCCTTCCACTTTCCATCTAAGTTTGCCAAACAACCTACCCTTTCTCATGTTCATCAAATGCCTCAAGCATTGATGGTCTTAAAGCAATCTTTGTAGGCTCTTTAGATCAATCAATTACATTGGATTTTGGATCTTCAATACACTAGTTTGTCATTGTTTCTCATACTTAAGGACCCTAAGCCAAGATTTCAATCAAAGACGAAGTCCAAGAGCTTTCCACTAGGTCAATAGGGTTTCATAGGTTCTAGGGCTAATCTTGGTATTCTAAATCATTGTTTTCATATGCTAGAAGCTGAATTAAAAGGTGAAAAGATCAGCACCTATTTGTCCAAGTTAGATCAAGAAAATCATCCAAGGAAGAGCTCCTTATCAAGGATAAAATTCTGCAAAGGAACAGCTGTTCATTTTTTATATTTCTGCAGGAGTGTTAAGGTGGCTATCAGCAGAGAAATAGGTAAGGTAAGAGGCATGCTGCTCATTAAAGGACATCCACAGCAAATGGAAGAGGAAGCAGCCCATGTTCTAGGAAAACCAGGGTTTCTAAGACACTGATTGGGCCAGCAATGTGCCAAGCAAAGATCAATGCAGAAAATCACAAGGATAGAGGCACACCAGCACAACCAAGCATGAATTGAAGATTTTTAAAAGTTATAAATAAAGAATGGAAAAGGTGAGATGAACTGAACATAAATGAATGAACTTGAAAGGGCTATAGAGAACTTGGAAGACAACACTAATTATTCTTCTCAAACAGCCCAAAAACCTAAATTTTTGGAAAGGTAGGCAAGAGGGTAAAATGAGGAAAGTGAGCCTCCATCATGCCAGCAGAAGAAGAATTCAAGGGACTATTGTGTGTGTCATTCTAAGGTTTTTCAAGGTAAGTATTCCATTTCCTCAAAGGGAAAGCATGAAAGAGTATCAATGTAAGGAAGGTTCAAGCCTTCATTTTCAGTCATTTGCCCTCAAATGATCAAAGGAATAAGGCATAGGGTTAAGCTCCCAGATGGAAGACCAAGCTAAGCATGAGTTTACTGTTATGTAATTGAATGTTTCAAACTACAGGAAATAGAAAACTAAAACATTATGTCATGGCACCTACCACAAATCAGAAGTGGCCAAAGATGAATTTAGCATACCTAAGGATCAAATGAGAAGAATGAAGACAGGTTTCTCAGTCACCTCTCAAAACAAAGGCATTTTGATATCCAAGATAAAAAATAAAGGTTTTGACAGTGTGAGGGTAAGGACAAGTCCCTCAAAAATGTTTTAAAGAGCTTACCCTTACTAAATGAGCGAAAAGGATGTGTTAGATTTCAAATAACAAAGAAGGCAATTTTAGGGTTTTGATATGACATAATGTGTAAAAGCAGAGTGATAAAGACACAAACAGGTCAAAGGAGGTCAAAATCCATCATGTCATCTATCTGAAAACCAACAAAGGAAATGGTTAGAAAGGTGAAAATACCACTTGAATGATTTTAGCCACTTGCTGAAAAAAGCTCAAAATGATAAATCAGTAAAAGTGAAACAGAGGACTGAGACCTTAGCAAAGTGGGCTTTTAAGTTTAATTTATTTTCCTAAAGGGGTATAAAGGGCCTTATTTTTTTTCCTCCCATCTCATCTTACCGTTGAAAAGAGCAAAAAAGCATTCAAGGGAGAAATTTTTCTGAGTTTCAGGAAAATTGGCCAAAGTCACTCGACGATGTGCTTTAGAGCAGGCGCTACGCCTAGGCCACCTGGCGCTGCGTGTAGAGAAGAAATCACGGTGTAAATGTAAATTGCGTTGCGCCTAGAGTGGAGCTCACTATGCCTAGATCAGAGCGAGTTGAGCTTAGAGGTGGGCGCTACGCGTTCACCCAGTTTCGCCCGACAAGAAGGATTTGGCATAAATGCACGCGGGCAGTGTTGCACCCAGGAGAGCCTGACTCGCCCATTGCTACCCAGCACTGTGTCTAGGAGACCGAAAAGCCTACACGTCTCGTGCAATGTTGCGCTCAGGAGCCCGGCAGGCCTGCACGCAGGCAGCGCTGTGCCTAGGAGGACCCGACTCGCCCAAGTTTGTGCCCGGCGCTGCGCTTAGGGAAAAAAGGCCTCTTTTGCTTGCAAAATTGCCAAAAATGATGAGAAGGACCCCTCCAAGCCACTTCCAAGAACCTGCAAAAAAGTCAAGAAATTTGTAAGTTGACATTCGTTCCCCTCCTCCAAGTGGTTTGTTGTTTTAATGGTTAAATAAATTGGTCACAAACCTAAAATATAGAAGCCCTATTTCCTCTTGGAGAAGTCCTGTTTTGACCTCCAAACAAAAATTTATCAGTTAAGGGGAGTGTGAACTAGGGTAGCTGCAATCAGTTCAAGTTGAGCCCTCCTTCAAGCTCAAAAAAAATCAGTCATAAACAAACCTCCATCTCACTTGTTTACAAGAGTTGCTCTCACCATCATTTCATTTCACTCCTCCTACCTCAGTTTCACAAGCATGCCTGAGTTTGTCTAAAGGAAGTCTGAGTCACTATGTCAGGAGAAGAAGGAAGTATGAACAGTGAAGGAAGTTAAATGCCTATGAGGCCAAAGCACAAGGGTGGGAAGGTAAACAGATTTGAGCTCCAAGACACAGTGGAGATTACTTCCTCCCCCATGATTTTCACATGCTTTCAAAATGTGGGTTGTTTTCAGTTTTGTGAAAAGGTCAAACAAGTGCAAAGTCACCCTGAACTCACTAGGTTGTTTGTCCTCAACCTAAACAACAAACAGTCAAGCCTTGCAGGGATAGACTTTGAGCTATCATCAGATACCATTGCTCAGGCTACTGGACTTCCTTATGTTGGTGAGAAATGGTTCAAAAGGGCAAAGTTGGACATGAGTTTCTATGAGTCTTTCCTCAAGCCTGGGTATAAAGAGGGTTGCAAGTCTATTTTCCCTTTCTCACACTTACTGGAGAGGTATGCACCCCTAATGAAAGTCATCATAAAATACTTTACCTGTGAGGAGAGATACTCTAGAATCTATTCCTACCATGTCAGATTACTCTTGCATTTTACTAGGGTCAAGATGCTTCATTTGCCTTATTACTTGTATAGGAGTGTAGGAAATATGTCTTCTCTTTTCTAAAGGAGGAGTTCTACCCAACAAATGCACAGTTTGTTCCACCACTCCTTGATCAAGATGGTGGTACTAAATCAGTTGGAGCAAAAAGGCATACCTTGGGAGGCGTTCATAGCTCATGGGATATTCACAAGCCCACGGCCTCATCATCAGCCAAGTTTACCCTCATCATCTCATCCTCCTCCCTCCACTCCTCCATCACCTCCTACAAATCATGCCTCATTATCTACACAAGTAGCCTCTCCTCAAGAAAACCTCCCTTCCTCACCTTCTCCTGATGCATTAGAACAAGAAGGAAGTGGCAATGAGCAAGACAGTGACAATGAGGGTGAAGGTGACAATGAATCAGCGCAAAGTGAAGATGAGGGTGATGATGATTTGAGCCAACAAGAGCCAGAAAACATGGAAAGGAAGGAAGGGGATGACAGTGAAGAAGATGACAATGATGAAGGTGATGACAGTGCAGAAAATGAAGGGGCTAAAAACAACAGTGATACTAAAAGCCCTAATGACAGTCCAAACAGTGATGCTCCTAGTCATGACATAGATGAGGAAAAGGAGGTTAAAGGCAGCATATATGAAGATGAAAATAGTGAGGACAATGCAAAAACTAAAGGCAGCAGTGACACACATGAAGCAAGCCTCAGTGATGAAAAGGAAAGCAAAGAGGAAAACATTCATGACAGTCATGAAAACTGTCATAACAGTCATGAAGATAGTGAAAAAGGTGAAGAGGATGATGTTGAAAATGAAGATCACAGTAGTGGAGAGGAAAGTAGTTTCAATGACGAACAAAATGAAGATGATGAATATGTAGAAAATGAAGAAGAGTCTAATGAGAGTCATGAGAATAATGAAGGAAATGAAAGGGCTGATAGTCAAATTGAAGATCACAACAATGAAGAGGTAAGTAGCTTTAATGAAGAACAACATGAAAATACAGAAATTAGTGAAGAGGTTGAGAGTGGTGATGATGTTGAAGACAAAGAGGACAATGATGAAGTAGAAAACATGATGACTGATGATACTAATGATGAAAATGAAGAGTGTGATGACAACAGCGAGGATCACATCCATGATCAAGACACCAACAAGACCACAATCACACCTCTTTCATTGACATATCAAAGAGGCCCAAGGCTTGTGTTTGTTGCCTCTAAAAGGCAAGGGACCATGCCATCCACCTCAGCTCAGCCACTAGACAAAGGTAAACAAAAGGTAAAGGAAGAAGAAGAAGATCATGAGGTTGAGAGGGAGTTTGAAATCATTCAGGTGGACAGTGATGAGGAGAATGAAGCAAGGATCTCAAACTTTCTCATCCAAAAAAAAAAGGCCCTCATTGAAGACCTCCAAGAAAATCTGAATAGGGCTAAGAGTGTAAATGATGCCCTTGACATGGAGAACAGGTAGCTAGGAGAAAAAATTGCAATTTATGAGGCTAGAGCCATCAAGGCCCAGAAAGAAGCCCAAAGGGCACAGTTAAAGATAGAAGAGTTCATGGGCACTTATGAAGAGAGTGAGGATGAAGAAGGACAATCTAGGAGGAGACCTAGAACCATGGGGTTGAAGAAGGCATTGGCAAAGCAAAGGGAACAAGAATCAGCCTTAGCAGAGCATCCCCCTCTAGATGAGTTGTTGGCCATGGAGATATCACATGATCGGAAGGCTTGGTTGGAAAGAGCCAACATACACTTAGAAGCTAAATTGAAGAAAGGAAATCAAGATCTTGATCTTCAAAGGAGGATGGCCAAGCTTATGCCCGGAGAAACCAAGTTGCAAGGGCTAAACTCAAGAAGGCCCAAACCAAGATCCAAGCACTAAAAGAAGCAAAAGGCCAAGCTAACATTGGAATTTTAGCACAAGCTTCTCTACAAGTCTCTCAAAACCCATCAGGCACACATCCACCAAATTTGAGAGAATTTTGACAATTTTTGGTTTTTTGTGAATTTGGAGGCCTCTAAGCGCAACACCCCTGGAGCTATGCTTTTATCTCAGGAATATTCAAATGGAGAACTTTAAATTTTGGAATCCTCATGTCTATTACATTATGCTCACCAAATTTCAGAGAATTTGGAGCATTTTTTATCCCTCAAAAGGCCGAAAAACACCTCATTTTTCACCCTTCTGCCTCATTTTCAGACTTGGCGCTGCGCCTAGAGAAATCTTGGAAATTTTTATTTTTGGATAGTTAAATAGAGCTTAATCATAAAACCAATGGTATATTTGGAAATTATACTCAGCTAGCTTTCCAACAGGCAATCATAGAGAAAATTCTGACATTGGAAAGGTCACCAAAACTTGGCTGCAAGTGGACCTATTTTCTGCCCGGGAAGGTGTTGCGTGTTCAAACTAAATTGGGCAATTTTGGCCAAAAGTCAACAAAAGACACTCATTAATTGAAAAATTATATTTTAATGTTTTTTGAGGCGAATCAATCCAAAATTAGGTGCTAGGAGTTATTTTGGCATTTATTTCATGAGATATTTATGCCTTGGGCCTTGCATGGTCTCTTGGGCATAAATGGCATTTATGGATGATTTTGACATTTTCAAACCCTATTTAGGGTTTTGGCCCTCCTTTTATAGATAAATATAGCATGAGGGCTTCATTGTAAAAGGTTGGATTTTGATGACTCTTTGGAGAAATACATAGTTTTTTTTGGAGATTGGAGAAGAAATTGGTGTTGTGGAGTTTGTGAATGGCTTGTCTTGATTGATTATGGAGAAGGCTGCTTGCAAGATCCCTGAGCTTGGTTAATGGTGATGCGCTTCTATTTAGTTATTGTTTTCTCCTGTATCATTGTGTTTCATCCTTCTAAATTTCATTAAGACAAATGTTTTCGACTAAGAAATGTTTTCAAAGGCACCTTAGCTCTGTTTGTTCTTCACTGCCTCTATGTTTTCCTCTGCTGGGCCATTTTAGAGCATTCTTAATTGCTCTCTATACCCCCCAAGCTTGTTTATTTCATGAATGGTTTAACACAGTAGGTATCAAAGATGATTTATGGTTATCCCTGCTTGTTTGATGTCTCTAAACACTATTCTTTAGGTCTCTCTCCAAAGTACCATTGTCTAGGTTTGCCAAAGAGGCTATGTTTCGATCATACCCTGTGTCCATTCTTGAATAATTGTTTTGGAGATCTTCATAGCTATTATCAATGATGTTTAGGAATTCCCTCTTCTCTGATTAAATTTATATGTGTATCTTGAATGTTTTCTAACCTTTAAGGTGAAATCACTAGAAGTTAAATGATTTTCTGGCCTTCTATATTTCATTAGATTACATGTCTGAAATTCTTATTTTCTTAATTTGAATCGAAGAGTTATTGGTGTGCCATGTCTATTGATTTCTTCTTCATGCTAAATAGTGTTTAAGTCCTTGTTTTAAGTACATGACAAAGGATTCTTTATTTCCCTTTGCCCTACTTTGTTTCACAAAATTGATGTTCATTTCACTTCACAAAAACCATGAGAATCCATCTAACCATGCTAGATTTTCCCTGTGATCCACCCCAATTTATTGTTGAAACTTTCCATGACTTTATTGACTCCATAGCCCAATTATTTGAATACTCCCTCACTCTATCTATTCTACTTGATCATCTTACCCAACCAAAACAAACAAACAAACCCTACACTTAACAACTAGCCTAAAATAAAAACCCTAAAAGCAAAAAAGTTCACATCCTTTGCACAAATAGAGAGAGCCCTCTCTAAGTCCAGGAAGGCTAGGTCCTAAGACTCCAAATACTGGTCTGATGTTACCCTATGCATTTGATCTCACCAATCTAAAAAATCACAGGAACCTAATATAATGGTCATCACGGTGGGACCTTCTGAGTTAGTGACAATCTAAGTATTCCTTAGGACTTCAGAAACCCTTATCAAAGAGTATCCAGTGATTCCTCACCACCTCATCGCCTAACATAATGACAATCACGGTGGGACCTTCTAAGTAAATAACAAGCTTATACATCCTTAGAAAATTTAGAGGCCCTTGTCAAACAATATCTATTGATTTATCACCAACTCACTGCCTAACATAAATGGCAATCAAGGTGAGAGATTTCTGAGTTAGTGACAATCTAAGTACTCCTTAGAACTTCAGAAAACCTTACCAAATCATAGAGAACTCAAACTGTTAGCCAAAGAGTAGAATCTGGTTGTTTCACCATCCTAGCAAAATGATGACTCAACTGTAGGACACTCATAGAAACCTTAGGGCTACATAAAGGAACTCAGAAAACCCCAAAACATCCCTAGATTGGTTTTTGTCAGTTATTGGTGGTGGACCATAAACATACATCCCTAAAAAGCAAAAAAAATCCACCTGGCGACTCCACAAGCCTCCAGTAGGCCTTCTAACTTTACTGGTGTTCATAGACTTCCTTAGGATTGTGTCAAAGCAGCCTTGAGAAGTTTAGAGGCCTAGTCACACATTGTGTGAGTTTAGAAAACATTAAGAGAGTTCAACCTTCCGAAAACAGTCATAAAATTTCAACCTCTATATACCTTGGGTTTGAAATATGGTTTCACAAAGGATCAATACCAGATCTCACCCGGACCCAAACCCTCCCACCATAGTTGATGACCCAGAAAATATTTTCTGACAAACTTCTAAAACTAGAAACTCAACTACTTTTAGGACCATTCTTAGAGCAATATCTGTCCCTGAACATCTTACAGCCTTGAAATACCCCCAGTTTGACTTGCATCATACGAGAAACCTTTTGAGAACCAAGTCAAAAAGTGGGATTGACCAGATTGACCTTGAGCCCTTAGATTTGTAGCAGAGTTCTAGTAGAGGAGCATCTCCTTCCACTCCTCCTGACTTTCAGCTTCTCCATCACTTTGGCTCTTTTTATCCCAAGTCTGCTCAAAATTAGTTTGTTGGTCCAAGTACCTCTACCACTCCCATCCACACATCCACTATTCAAAACACTCCACTTCATCCTCCACCTCCTCTCACAAACCTTCTCCCTATAAATCCACCTTGGATCCCATTCCCTCCCATCATGGGAGCATGGTATGCCCCCCTGGTACTGCCACAACCTTTGTTACCTTTACCACATGATTACCAATCCAAAATCCCTCATTTTACCAGAGTTGAATCCATCACTGCCCAACAGCATGTAGATAGGATAAATGATGCCTTTGATTATATGGAAATAGAAGAGGAAACCATTAAAATGAGGATCTTTGCACAAAGCTTAGGAGGAGAAGCCAAAAAATAGTTCAAAATATTGACTCCTAACACCATACATGATCTCCCTTCTCTTTACCAGACATTTATAAACAAGTGGGAAATCAAGAAAAACCCTCTCCAAATCCTCTCAAAATATAACAACCTTAAGAGAAATATCGGGGAAAGTGTCCAAGACCATTGTACCAGGTTCAATAGTGTTTACAGTTCCCTCCAACCAGACATGAAACCCCCATAAGGCTTAGCTTTAGAAAAAATTCTGGAAGGTTTAGATCCAGACATGGCCTATCAACTAGGAGAGAGAGAGCCCCTAACTTTAGAAGACATGAAAAAGGGAGCTATAAGTGTAGAAGCCAACCTGATTGAAAAGAGGGCTAGGATGAGATCAGAAAAGAGAGTGGCCTACAAAGATGAAGCAATGGCCTCAACCTCCTCATCTGATGCTAAGATTGATAATTTAGTGAGTGTAATGGAAAGAATTATAGAAAGAATAAATTTGAGTGAAAGAACACCTCTTAGGGAAAACCAAGAAAATCCCCAAAACAGAAACAGGAATCCAAAATTCAAAAGAGACCCTCCCCTAAACAGACCAAGAGACAATGACCAACAAATCAGGCCCCCTTTCTAATACAATTATGTGGATGAAGAGGGAAGAGATTCTGAAGAACCTGTAGAAAACCATGTAAACTTGATAGGTTCTGACAATGAGGGAGATTTTTTTCTCACTGAAGAAGAACAAGGTTTCTTTTCCTCAGATAAAACTGAAACAACTATGAGTATTCTGAAAACTATCAATTAGGATTTGAAAATGACATAATGGAAGTCCATAGGAAATATGACCTTAGGACCAAAAGGAACCAAGAAAACTCCAAAAAGAACAAAGAAGACACTGTTGTTAGGAAGACACCTGAATATACTCCTAAGAGGACAGCAGACAATACCAACACCATGGCTAAGAAAACTGATCCAAACAGAGACAAAACTAGCCAGCCAAGTAGTGACACAAGCTACCCTAGTGCCTCTACTAGTGGCCCTAAGAAAACTCTTTTATCTAGAGTCCCAAATCAGAATCAGCAAACTAAACTTGTAGAAAATATTATGGCTGATAAGACTGATGTAAATATGCCTAAAACACAAATACCTTTCAGTATTGAGGGAGAGATTGCTAAAATCAAGATAACCATACCTCTCACTGAACTGGTAACCCAAGAGATGTACAAGTCTCAAGTTATGAAGGTTTTGAACATGGGAAATGATATCGATACTCTAAACTTGACAGATGATAAACCAAAGTTGTTGTTTGGACCTGAAGTAGAGGGAAAATACCAAGAAGGATAAATTACTCCTTTCTATGTTAGCCTGAATATACATGAAAAAATCTTACATAATGCCATGCTAGACTCTGGTGCCTCTCACAACCTCATGCCAAAGGTAGTGATGGAGAGATTGGCCCTAGAAATAACCAAACCTTACAAAGACCTATATTCTTTCGATTCAATCAGAGTCAAGTATTTGGGTCAAATCAAGGTTTTATGTGTCATTCTGGCACAAATTCCTACTAAGGGCCTAGTCATGGACATAGTAGTAGTTGACATTCCCCCTAAGTATGGCATGTTGTTATCCAGATCATGGGGAGCCAAGCTTCAGGGGAACCTCCAACTTGACATGTTTTATGCTACTATCCTTGTTTTTAACCAAACAAGGAGATTATGCCAAGAATCATACATGAAGTTTATGGTTAGCAGCCAAGAGAGGCCAAACAACACACCCCTTTATTCCATCCATTCAGATCTTGACTCATTCATTTTATATAATGAAGAAGACATTGATGAAAAGATAAATGAAGTTGAGACAGATCCAGACATACCTCAACAGTTAAGCCAGGCACTGCATGAATAACTCAACAACTTAAACTCTAATAGCCTAGAACAACAACATGATGACAAGGCTGAACTTAATTTTCTCTAAACTAAAAATAAAATTGCAAAACCAAAACCAAGCTTAGAATTTGAACAAGGTTGCTCACATGAAGAAAAAACATCACAAATAGAACCATTCCCTTCTGCCAATATGCTGAAATACTTTCATAAATCAGGCTTTTCTAGGAACCTGAATCAAATGAATCTTAAGGTCTTGCCATACATATAAAACTCATCATCAAAAGGTTTTGTCACTTCAGAAGAGTTATCAAATTCCAAAAATGTTGCTAGGGACCCTAAAGTGCTATCTATAGAGACTGATATAGAGGAATACAACGTAGGTAGCCTAGAAAAACCCAAAATGATTAAGTTATCCAAAACTCTCTCACCTTACATAAAACATAAATACATAAGACTGTGCAAAATTTTTCAGGATGCTTTTGTATATGGTGATGAAAGCTTAAAGCCTTGTGACACAAATATTATTCAAAGAAGGTTTCCTTTCAAGAAAGACCATGAACCTTTTGAGCAAATTGTGTCACTAATAAAGAAAACAAAGTGGTATAGGCTATGTGTAGACTTTAGGTACCTAGACAAAACCTCCCTAAAGAACAAATACTCTTTTCCCAAGATAAATCATACTCTATAAAGGGCAGGATTTTCTAACAAGATGTCATTGCTTGGTAGTGTTTCAGGTTACAATTAGGTGATAATACTTCAAACTAATCAGCATAAAGCCATTTTCAAATCACCTTGGAGCACCTACATGTTTGATCAAATTCCTTCTGGGTTAAGGAGTGCGGAAGCTACTTTCCAAATAGCCATGGCTCCTGATTTAAGTTACCTCACTATGATATACATTGATGACATCATTGTATGTTTTGAAATCAATGAAGAATACCTTTTTTACCTAAGAAGGATCTTTAACAAAAGCAAAATTTGGGAGCATGACTCAAGGAGAAATTACAAAGGAGATCATGGCCTGTTTGAAATTTTTTGGAAAGATGATCCAAATGGAAAATGGCATCAACCCATGTTATCCATCCACCCATGGAATTTACCCATGATATTGTAAATGGCATCGACCCATGGTATTCATACACCCATGATATTATTCACCCATGGTATTGTAAGTGACCCATGGTATGTATCCACCCATGGTATTCATCCACACATGGGATTTACCCATGGTATTGTAAGTGGTATCTACTCATGGTATTGGCCTATGGTATCTACACATGGTATTGTGACTCAAAAAAAGGCTATAAATAACAGGCCTTAGTTTGTAAAAGGACAGATGGTCCGCCACAATGTAGCTTCTACAATTATTCTCTGTTTTAATAAAACAAGTTTCCGCACACTGTTAGTCACACAGTTGGTCACAAGCATTACAGGGTATCTCTATCCTCGGATCTTCGTTTGTCATGGTTTTTGTTCATCCATAAACCCACACTTCATTGAAGTCCATTTGCTAGGCTGCACACTGTCAATATCACAGTTGGTCACAAGCATTACAGGGTATCTCTATCCTCGGATCTTCGTTCATCATGGTTATGGGTTAACTACACAAAACCCTTCTCTTCAGTGGCTCTTCATATTCAACAAAGGCTTCTCAAGAGGGAACTTCACGCAATGGGGACCATTGCTTCTTAAGGAGGGAGGAATGATCCAAATGGAAAATGGCATCAACCCATGGTATTCATCTACCCATGTTATCCATCCACCCATGGAATTTACCCATGATATTGTAAATGGCATCGACCCATGGTATTCATACACCCATGATATTTATTCGCCCATGGTATTGTAAGTGACCCATGGTATGTATCCACCCATGGTATTCATCCACACATGGGATTTACCCATGGTATTGTAAGTGGTATCTACTCATGGTATTTGCCTATGGTATCTACACATGGTATTGTGACTCAAAAAAAGGCTATAAATAACAGGCCTTAGTTTGTAAAAGGACAGATGGTCCGCCACAATGTAGCTTCTACAATTATTCTCTGTTTTAATAAAACAAGTTTCTTTGTGGTTTTATTTTCTTTGTGTTCTCTCTTCTTTTCTGGCATTCTAATTCTGCAGATCTTGTCAGATCCATTTCAACTTTTTAGATCTTGGGGGCCTCCCCCCCAAGATCCGGATCAAAAGATCCTTACACCGTGCACTCAAATGGAGGTAACAAGGTTCTCTGTTTACAAGAGCTGAATGGAGAAGAATTATTTGGAAGTCCTGTCAATGGCAGGATGCTCAAGCACTATTTCTTTCAAGTGTCCTAGTTTCAAAATTTCACTCATTGTACATAACATCGCATGATGAGAGATCATGAAAACAAAAAAGAAAAAAAAAGAAAAATGAAGGAAAAAGAGGGCAGATTTGAAAAAGAGGTACAACCTCATACCCAAAAAAGAGTACTACTGAAAGTGTGCAAGTCTAAATGCCACTACTTGTTAAGAAATAGTCTTGTTTAGTTATCTAGCCTAATCATGGTTGAGCATGTTTTAAATTTCTATTGATAGGTTAGCGAAAGAAGGCTTTCTGAATCATTTAAGCTTGACTTGTCAATAGGAATAGATTAGGAAGAAAAGATGTTGGTTCTCAATGCTGAAATCTGCACCAAAGAGAAATATAGGGATGACTAACAAATGATGAAACACAACCCTCATACTTTCTAATTTTTGTTTGTACAAAAATAATGTCTGTGTGCAGCTTGTCCCAATGCCACAACCCATGGTAAAATTAGATAGCTTAATCCTGGTTAAAATCATGTTTTCAATTTCATGTCAGTAGATTAGAGAATGAAGCCTGTTACACAGCTTCATCTTGACAGATGAATAGTCTAGGTAGAGAATAAAAGAGTTCATTAGCATAATTTGAACTCTTCGAAGTAATAAGGGTACAAGTAGATAGATTTTTTTTGCTTTCAAAAGAAGAGAATGTCAAAGGTTTGCCATTCCAAGCGCACCCACAAGAAGAAAAAATGATAGGAAAAGGTATGATGGATAGGTATAGATGAGTTTGAAGAAAACATGTCTTTAAGATTTTAAGATCATAGCTTCAAGAAATAAGAACAATATTCCCAATGGATGAGGCATTGGTCTTCATAAACTCATAGATTTGATATCTAAAGTTTTGGAAACCTCCTGAAAAGGAGCTGCCCTCCCTAAGTGGAGCCACTGTTAGTCATCAGTAATTTTTTTCTATTTGTTGATGACTAAATACTTGTCCTAGATTTCTAAAAACAAGATTCATGAATATTGTGAGTTTTAGAAATCTCACTACTTTCATTATCCTTGAAACAAATTTTTCACTATTCTACTACTCTGGCATTCCCTAGTTAGCCTATCACTCCTAGAAGACCCCTCATGGGCTTATGACACTCATCTCTGTCCCATTTTGACATCCATAACCTCAATACTTTGTTTTGCCTATGCTTAACCCTTCCACTTTCCATATAAGATTGCCAAACAACCTGTTGGGTATGTGTTATATTATTTCCATGACTAAGCACGTGTGGGGGGGTAAGAGAGGGGGCGATAGCCCCCCCTTTGCGTTGGGCGCAACAGGGGGGTCACAGGGGGGGCGGCATCCCCCCCTCTCGGGGTCCGGGGCAGCGCCCCAGCGAAAACTTTTTGGTCCTTAATTTCCGGTGGGTGGTCCGTGCCCATGGTTTTGTGCATGGTTTTGCACACGGTTTTAGGGTATGATGATTTTCAGCCCCTGGTATTTTGGTAGATCCGGTCAAGGGAACTACGGTTATGATCTAATCCAGGGTTAATGGATTAGGGTTTATGTATGCTTCGGCATGTATATATATGTGTTGTAACACTAAAAGGAATATAATGAAATATTAAGCTGGTTGTCCCGATTTGGGATCCAGGGGAAAATCTCTGTGTTTATCTGTTTTATGTTTTATGCTTTTGCTATTTTTTATTTTCTGTTATAAGATTCGTGTGCAGATAATTTATGTTCAGGGTTAGAACCTACATTTGGTATCAGAGTTGTTTCGGCTTCAAGGGGACGCCTTTTCTGCTGAGGGTTTTTTGCTCGAGCCTGAGGTGGACCCTGTTCAGTGGGAGATCTGCGGGATCAATTATTGCGGTGAAAGAAAATGGTGAGTCGTAGGAAGATAGAGATCGAGAAATTTAATGGTCAGAGTTTTGAGTTGTGGAAGCTCAAGATGGAGGATCTACTGGTGGATAAAGATCAGTGGATTGCGGTAGATCTGGGTACTAAACCAACGACAATGTCAGATGAAGACTGGAAGAAGCTGGATCGGAAGGCAAAGAGCACAATACGGTTGTGTGTCTCAGATTCAGTATTGTTGAATGTATCTGGGGAAGCTACGGCAAAGACCTTGTGGGACAAGCTAGGGACTTTGTACCAATCTAAGTCTCTAGTGAATAAATTTTTCCTACGGAAAAAATTGTATAACCTGAGGATGAAGGATGGAGACTCGGTGACAGAGCATCTAAACGCCTTCAATACTGTGGTAAGTCAGCTGTCATCTGTTGATATTAAAATCTCATATGAAAATAAGTGCATTAGTTTGTTGTGTTCTCTACCAGATTCATAGGACAGTCTGTTTCTTGCAATAGGTAGCAATACAACTACCTTGAATTTTGATGACATTGTCTCAGCCTTGCTGTCGGAGGAAATGAGACAGAGAAATATGGAGGGTCAGAATGGAGATGCCTTATCTGTACAAGGAAGGTCCCAAAACATAAACAAGAATAAGGTTTCGAGTGGGAGATCTAAATCTAGAGGGAGATCTAAACCTCCTGGAAAGTTTGTAAAGGTGTGCTGGAAATGCAGAAAGGAAGGGCACTACAAAAAGGCTACAGATCTAAAGCTCCTGAGAAAGGAAAGGGATCTGATGATGCTCCTTCGGCAGAGGCGAAAACCACCTCGGATGAAGGTGGGGATATGTGTTTGGCTTCTTCTTCAAATACACATGTAGATCATGAGTCATGGTTGATTGACTCAGGTGCATCCTTTCACTTCACTCCCCATCGGGAATGGTTCTGCAAGGATGGGAAATATGATGGCGGTGATGTCTTCCTAGGGGATGATAGGAAGGCCAGAATCATCGGACGTGGAAAGGTGAAGCTAAAGCTGCAAGGTGGAAGGATTAGAACACTTCTCGGTGTTCTGCATATTCCTGCATTGGCCAGAAATATGATTTCTGTAAGCAAGATGGATGATGCAGGTGTAAAAACAATGTTCGAGAAAGATGCCTGAAATATGGTTCGGGGAGCACTGGTATTAATGCGTGGAGTTCGGACTAGAACTCTGTAAAAGCCACAAGGTAGCACTGTTATTGATGGGTGTAACAGTTCTGTGGTTCCTGAAAGTGGAGCGGAAAGCCTAGCTGTCTCTGGAGAAAAGACCATGCTATGGCATCAAAGGCTTGGACATATTGGAGAGAAGGGCCTTTGGATACTGCATAGAAATGGTATGGTATAAGGTATGTCTAATTTCTCTCTGGATTTCGATTTCTATGAACATTGTGTATATGGGAAGCAGAATCGGGTGAGTTTTCCTTTTGGTGCTAAGAGGGCGAACAAGATATTAGAACTTGTGCACAGTGATGTGTTTGGACCTGTGTCAATTCCATCACTGCGAAAGTCTGTGTACTATGTTTCATTCATAGATGACTTCTCAAGGAATACATGGATATATTTCTTGAGGAAGAAATCTAGAGCTTTTGACAAATTTAAAGAATTTAAGGCTCTGGTGGAAAACCAGACAGAGAAGAAGATAAAGGAGGACAGATAATGGTGGGGAGTTCTGCAAGAAGGAATTTGAAGAGTTCTATAAGAAGTGTGGTATAGCACGGCAGAAGACTACTCCATACACACCTCAGCAAAACGGAGTTGTAGAAAGAATGAACAGAACACTGATGGAAAAGGCAAGAAGCATGCTCAGTGGTACCGGGTTAGGACAAGAATTATGGGCAGAGGCAGTGGAGACTGCATGCTATTTGGTTAATAGATCACCTTCATCAGTGTTAGAGGATAAGACTCCACATGAGGTATGGACTGGTAAGAAACCCTCTCTTTCACATCTAAGGGTATTTGGATGTGATGCATATGTACATGTTCCAAAGTAGAAAAGGACCAAGTTGGATAATAAATCTGAAAGGTGCATCTTGATTGGGTATAAGGATGGTTTAAACAAGGAAGGTTGTGTATAGCCGAGATGTAGTGTTTAGAGAAGTGAAAGATGTTGTTAAACATGAAGTCCTACCAAAGGAACCTGAGAAGATATAGTTTGAGCTAAAGGAGGATGAATCAGACTCTACAACAGAAGAAGACTCAGAAGATGAAGAGCCACAAACTCCAACTATTAGAAGATCATTTCGGGAAAGAAGGCAACCAGAAAGGTATAGTCCATCTGCTTTTTGTTCAAGTTTTGCCTTAACTATAACTGATGATGATCCCAGAACTGTCAGGGAGGCAGTAGATTCAGAGGATGGAAAACTCTGGAAGGAGGCCATGGTTGATGAAATGGCATCCTTGCACAAAAATGAGGCATGGGATCTCGTGGAGTTGCCGGCTGGAAGGAAGCCCATCGGGAGAAAATGGGTGTTTAAGAAGAATATGAATGTAGAAGGCAAGGTGGAGAAATACAAAGCTCGGTTGGTAGTGAAAGGTTATTCCCAGGTGCCGGGAATTGATTTTGGTGATATTTTTTCTCCTGTTGCCAAGGTTACTTCTATTAGATTACTTTTATCTGTTGCTGCTGCATTTGATTTTGAGATAGAACAGATGGATGTGAAGACATAATTTCTTCATGGGGATCTAGAAGAGGAGATCTACATGAAGCAACCTGAAGTCTTTATGGTGAAGGGTAAGAAAGAACTGGTATGCAGGTTGAAGAAGTCTCTGTATGGGTTAAAACAATCACCAAGGATGTGGTATCAGAAATTCGATACCTATATATGGGGACTTGGCTTCACCAGAAGCAAGGAGGATCACTGTGTTTATTTTAAATTAATTGGTGATCGTGTTATTTATTTGGTCTTGTATGTGGATGATATGTTGTTGATTGGAAATGACAAAGAAATTATCCAAGATTTGAAGACCCAATTGTTCTCCAAATTCGACATGAATAATCTTGGTGCTGTAACTATATTTTGGGCATGGAAATTAAGAGAGATCGGGCAAAGAGAAAGCTCTGGTTAAACCAAAGGAATTATGTGAGACTATATTGCAGAGGTTCAATATGCAAGATAGTAAACCGGTGAATGTTCCTATTCCTGTAGGTGTAAAGCTGTTTGCTGAACAGTGTCCCAAGACACAAGAAGAAGAGGAGCATATGTCCCGTGTTCGATATGCAAGTGCAGTGGGTAGCCTGATGTATGCAATGGTCTGTACTAGACCAAACATTGCACATGCAGTGGGAGTATTGAGCAGGTTTATGTCAAACCCAGGGAAGGAGCATTGGACAGTAGTGAAGCGGGTTTTCAGATATTTACGTGGCACTAGTGATTATGGCTTGTGCTACCAGGGAAGACTAGGATTGGAAAGAATGTTGGACATTCATGGTTTTGTTGATGCAGACTGGGCTGGAGATCTGGACCAAAGAAGATCTACAAGTGGGTATGTGTTTAGCCTATTTGGAGGCGCAGTCAGTTGGATGAGTAAAAGATAGTCTATAGTGGATCTTTCAACTACAGAGGCAGACTACATGGCAGCCACTCATGCAAGCAAGGAGGCAGTTTGGTTGTAGAGATTGTGTTCAAGTATGGGGTTGGTACAGCAAGCTATAAGGATATACTGTGATAGCCAAAGTGCAATTTTCTTAGCTAAGAACCCTGCTTATCATTCAAAGACAAAGCACATTGATGTTCAATATCACTTTGTTAGAGATATGGTTGAGGCTAAAAGGGTTTTGCTGGTAAAGGTGGACACTTTGAAGAATGTTGCAGATGCATTGACGAAGTCTATGAGCACTCAAAATTTCTCTTGGTGTAGAGAAACAATGGGTGTTGAAGAATTGGGCCAATTACTAAGCTCTCCTGTGGCCCCCTGCGGAAAGAAAACAACAAGTGGGAGAATGTTGGGTATGTGCTATATTCTTTCCACGACTAAGCACGCGCGGGGGGGTAAGAGGGGGGGCGATATCCCCCCCTTTGTGCTGGGCGCAACGGGGGGGTCACAGGGGGGCGGAAGCCCCCCATGTCGGGGTCCAAGGCAATGCCCCGGTGAAAATTTTTTGGTCCTTAATTTTCGGTGGGTGGTCCGTGCCCATGGTTTTGTGCATGGTTTTGCACATGGTTTTGGGGTATGATGATTTTCAGCCCCTGGTATTTTGGTAGATTCGGTCAAGGGAACTATGGTTATGATCTAATCCAGGGTTAATGGATTAGGGTTTATGTATACTTTGGCATGTATATATATGTGTTGTAACACTAAAAGGAATATAATGAAATATCAAGTTGGTCGTCCCGATTTGGGATCCAGGGGAAAATCTCTTTGTTTATCTATCTTATGTTTTATGCTCTTGCTATTGTTTATTTTTTTTTATAAGATTCATGTGTAGATAATTTCTGTTCAGGGTTAAAACCTACACAACCTACCCTTTCTCATGTTCATCAAATGCCTCAAGCATTGATGGTCTTAAGCAACCTCTATAGACTCTTTAGATAAATCAAGTACATTGGATTTTGGATCTTCAATATACCAGTTTTTCAAAAACTATGTTTCTCATACTTAAGGACCCTAAGCCAAGATTTCAGTCAAAGACCAAGTCCAAGAGCTTTCCACTAGGTCACTAGGGTTTCATAGGTTCTAGGGCTAATCTTGGTGTTCTAAATCATTGTTTTTCATATGCTAGAAGCTAAATTAAAAGGTGAAAAGATCAACACATATTTGTCCAAGTTAGATCAAGAAAATCATCCAAGGAAGACCTTCTTATCAAGGACAAAATTCTGCAAAGGAACAACTATTAATTTTTTATATTTCTGCAGGAGTGTCAAGGTGGATATCAGCAGAGAAATAGGTAAGGTAAGAGTATTTTTGCTCATTAAAGGACATCCACAACAAAGGGAAGAGGAATCAACCCATGTTCAAGGAAAATGAGGGTTTATAAGACACAGATTGGGCCAGCAGTGTGCCAAGAAAAGATCAATGCAGATTATCACAAGGATAGAGGCACACCAGCACAACCAAGCATGAATTGAAGATTTTTAGAAGTTATAAATAAATAAGGGAAAAGGTGAGGTGAACACAACAGAAATGAATGAAATTGAAAGGGCTATAGATAACTTAGAAGACAACACTAATGATTCTTCCCAACTAGCCCAAAAACCTAAATTTTTGGAAAGGTAGGCAAGAGGGTAAAATGAGGAAAATGAGCCTCCATCATGCCAGCAGAAGAAGATTTCAAGGGACTGTTGTGCGTGTCATTCTAAGGTTTGTCAAGGTAAGTATTCCATTGCCTCAAAGGGAAAGCATGAAAGAGTATCAGTGTAAAGAAGGTTCAAACCTTCATTTTCAGTCATTTTCCCTCAAATGATCAAAGGAAGAAGGCATGGGGTTAAGCTCCCAAATGGAAGACCAAGCTGAGCATGATTTTACTGTTATGTAATTGAATGTTTCAAACTCCAGGAAACATAAAACTAAAACATTATGTCATGGCACCTGCCACAAATCAGAAGTGGCAAAATATGAATTTAGCATGCCTAAGGATCAAATGAGAAGAATGGAGACAAGTTTCTCAGTCACCTCTCAAAATAAAGGAATTTTGATCTCCAAGATAAAACAGAAAGGTTTTTACAGTGTTAGGGTAAGGACAGGTCTCTCAAAAATGTTTTAAAGAGCTTACCCTTACTAAATGAGCTAAAAGAATGTGTTAGATTTCAAATAATAGAGAAGGAAATTTTAGGGTTTTGATATGACAAAATGTGTAAGAGAAGAGTGATAAAAACACAAACAGGTCAAAGGAGGTCAAAATCCATCATGTCAGCTATTTGAAAAACAACAAAGGAAATGGTTAGAAAGGAGAAAAGACCACTTAAATGCTTTTAGCCACCTGCTCCAAAAAGCTCAAAATGATAAATCAGTAAAAATGAAACAGAGAACTGAGACCTTAGCAAAGTGGGTTTTTAAGTTTAATTTATTTTCCTAAACGCATATAAAGGGCCTTATTTTTTTTCCTCCCATCTCATCTCACCATTGAAAAGAGAAAAAAATAATTTAAGGGAGAAATTTTTCTGAGTTTCAAGAAAATCAGCCAAAGTCACCCGGCGCTGTGCTTTGGAGTAGGCGCTACAACTAGGCCACCTAGTGCTACACATAGAGGAGAATCGCAGTGTAAATTTACACTACATTGCGCCTAGAGTAGAGCACATTGCGCTTAGAGTTGGGCACTGCACGTTCACCCATTTTCGCCTGACAAGAAGGATTTGACAAACCTGCATGAGGGCAGTGCTGCGCCCATGAGAGCCCAACTCGCCCATTGCTACCCGGCACTACGCCCAAGAGACCAGAAACTTGCAAGCCTACACATCTCGTGCAGCGTAGTGCTCAAGAGCCTGGCAGGCCTGCACGCGAGCAGCGCTGCACCCAGGAGGACCTGACTCGCCTAGGTTTCTGCCAGGCGTTGTGCTTAGGGAAAAAAGGCCTCTTTTTCTTGCAAAATTTCCAAAAGTTATGAAAAGGACCCCTCCAAGCCACTTCCAAGAACCTGAAAAAGAGTCAAGAAATTGGTAAGTTGACATTTTCTCCCCTCCTCCAAGTGGTTTTTTGTTTTAATGGTTAAATAAATTGGTCACAAACCTAAAAGATAGGAGCCTTATTTCCTCTTGGAGAAACCCTATTTTTACCTCCAAACAAAAAGTTATCAGTTAAGGGGAGTGTGAATTAGGGTAGCTACAATCAATTCAAGTTGAGCCCTCCTTCAAGCTCAAAACAAATCATTCATAAACCAACCTCCATCTCACTTGTTTACAAGAGTTTCCCTCACCATCATTTCATTTCACTCCTCCTACCTCAATTTCACAAGCAATCCTGAGTTTGTCTAAAGGCATCCCTAGTCACCATGTGAGGAGAAGAAGGAAGTATGAACATTGAAGGAATTCAAATGCCTATAAGGCCAAAGCACAAGGGTGGGAAGGTTAACAGATTTGAGCCCCAAGATACAGTGGAGATTACTTCCTCCCCCATGATTTTCACATGCTTTCAAAATGTGGGGTGTTTTCAATTTTTTGAAAAGGTAAAAAAAGTGCAAAGTCACCCTGAACTCACTAGGTTGTTTGTCCTCAACCTACACAACAAATAGTCAAGCCTTGCAGGGATATACTTTGAGCTATCATCAGATACCATTGCTTAGGCTCCTGGACTTCCTGATGTTGATGAGAAATGGTTCAAAAAGGAAAATTTGGACATGAGTTTCTATGAGCCTTTCCTCAACCCTAGGTATAAAGAGGGTTGCAAGTCTATTTTCCCTTTCTCACACTTACTGGAGAGGTATGCACCCCTAATGAGGGTCATCTTGAAATAATTTACCTGTGAGGGGAGATACTCTAGACTCTATTCCTACCATGTTAGATTACTCATGCATTTCACTAGGGTCAAGATGCTTCATTTTCCCTATTACTTGTATAGGAGTATAGACAAGATGTTTTCCGTTGTCCGAAGGAGTAGTTATACCCAAAAAATGCACAGTTTGTTCCACCACTCCTTGATCAAGATGGTGGTACTACATCAGTTGGAGCAAAAAGGCATACCTTGGGAGGTGTTCATAGCTCATGAGATATTCGCAAGCCCACATCCTCATCATCAACCTAGTTTACCCTCATCATCTCATCCTCCTCCCTCCACTCCTCCATCACCTCCTACAGATCATGCCTCCTCATCATCTACACAAATAGCCTCTCCTCAAGAAAACCTCCCTTCCTCACCTTCTCCTAATGCATTAGAACAAGAAGGAAGTGGCAGTGAGCAAGACATTGAAAATGAGGGTGAAGGTGACAATGAATCAGCCCAAAGTGAAGATGAGGGTGATGATGATTTGAGAAAACAAGAGGCAGAAAACATGGAAACAGAGGAAGGGGATGACAGTGAAGAAGATGAAAATGATGAAGGTGATGATAGTGCAGAAAATGAAGGGGTTGAAAACAACAGTGATACCAAAAGCCCTAATGACAGTCCAAACAGTGATGCTCCTAGTCATGACAGAGATGAGGAAAAGGAGGTTAAAGGCAGCATAGATGAAGATGAAAATAGTGAGGACAATGCAGAAACTAAAGCAATAGTGACACCCATGAAGCAAGCCTCAGTGATGAAAAGGACAGCAAAGAGGAAAAAAGTCATGATAGTCATGGCAACTTTCATGACAGCCATGAAGACAATGAAAAAGGTGAAGAGGATGATGATGAAAATGAATATCATAACAGTGGAGAGGCAAGCAGCTTCAATGATGAACAAAATGAAGATGATGAATTTGTAGAAAATGAAGAAGAGTCTAATGACAATCATGAGAATAATGAAGGAAATGAAGGGGTTGATAGTCAAATTGAAGATCACAGCAATGAAGAGGTAAGTAGCTTTAATGAAGAACAACATGACAATGCAAAAATCAGTGAAGAGGTTGAGTGTGGTGATGATGTTGAAGACAAAGAGGACAATGATGAAGAAAAAAACATGATGATTGATGATACTAATGATGAAAATGAAGAGTGTGATGATAGTAGCAAGGATCACAGCCATGATCAAGACACCAACAAGACCACAATCACACCTCTTTCTTTGACATATCAAAGAGTCCCAAGGCTTGTGTTTGTTGCCTATAAAAGGCAAGGGACCATGCCATCCACCTCAACTCAGCCACTAGACAAAGGTAAACAAAAGGTAAAGGAAGAAGAAGAAGATCATGAGGTTGAGAGGGAGTTTGAAATCATTCAGGTGGACAGTGATGAGGAGAATGAAGCAAGGATCTCAAAATTTTTCATCCAGAACAAAAATTCCCTCATTGAAGACCTCCAAGAAAATCTGAATAGGGCCAAGAGTGTAAATTATGCCCTTGACATGGAGAATAGACAGCTAGGAGCACAAATTTAAATTTATGAGGCTATAGCCATCAAGGCCCAGAAAGAAGCCCAAAGGGTACAAGTAAAGCTAGAAGAGTTCATGGGCACTTATGAAGAGAGTGAGGATGAAGAAGGAAATTCTAGGAGGAGACCTAGAACCATGGGGTTGAAGAAGGCATTGGCGAATCAAAGGGAACAAGAATCAGCCTTAGCAGAGCAGCTCCCTCTAGATGAGTTGTTGGCCATGGAGATAGCATATGATCGCGAGCCTTGGTTGGAAAGAGCCAACATACACTTAGAAGCTAAATTGAAGAAATAAAATCAAGATCTTGATCTCCAAAGGAGGATGACCAAGCATTATGCCTGGAAAAACCAAGTTGCAAGGGCTAAACTCAAGAAGGCTCAAACCAATATCCAACCACTAAAAGACGAAAAAGGCCAAGCTAACCTTGGAATTTTGGCACAAGCTTCTCTACAAGTCTCTCAAAACCCATGAGGCACACATCCACCAAATTTGAGAGAATTTTGACAATTTTTGGTTTTTCGTGAATTTGGAGGCCTCTAAGCACAGCACCCCTGGCACTACGCTTTCATCTCAGAAATATTCAGAGGGAGAACTTTACATTTTTGGAATCCTCGTGTCTATTACATTATGCTCACCAAATTTCGGAGAATTTGGAGCATTTGTTACCCCTCAAAAGCCCAAAAAACACCTCTTTTTTCACCTTTCTGCCTCATTTTCATACTTGCTACTGCACCTAGAGCAGTCTTGGAAATTTTGCTTTTTGGAAAGCTAAATAGAGCTCAATCATTAAAGAAATGGTATATTTGGAAAGTAGACTCAGCCAGCTTTCCAAAGGGCCATCACAGAGCAAATTTCGACATTGGGAAGGTCACCAAAACTTGGCAGCAAGTGGACCTATTTTCTTCCCTGGAAGGTGTTGTGCGTTCAGACCAAATTGGGAATTTTTTGCCAAAAGTCAACAAAAGACACTTATTAATTGAAAATTTATATTTTGATTTTTTTTTAGGCAAATCAATCCAAAATTAGGTTCTAGGATTTATTTTGGCATTTATTTCATGAGATATTTATGCCTTGGGCCTTTCATGGTCTCATGGGCATAAATGGCATTTATGGATGATTTTGACATTTGCAAACCCTATTTAGGGTTTTTTCCCTCCTTTGCTAGATAAATAGAGCATGAGGGCTTCATTGTAAAAGGTTGTAATATGATGACTCTTTGGAGAAATACATAGTTTTTTTTGGATATTGGAGAAGAAATTGGTGTTGTGGAGTTTGTGAATGGCTTGTCTTGATTGATGATGGAGAAGGTTGCTTGCAGGATCCCTGAGCTTGGTTAATGGTGATGTGCTTCTATTCTGTAATTTTTTTCAAATGTATCATTGTGTTTCATTCTTCTAAATTCCAATAGGACAAAGGTTCTAGACTAAGAGATGTTTTCAAAGGCACCTTAGCTCTGTTTGTTCTTCACTGCCTCTATGTTTTCCTCTGCTGGGCCGTTTTAGAGAATTCTTAATTTCTCTCTAGACCCCCAAAGCTTGTTTATTTCATGAATTGTTTAATACAGTAGGTATCAAAGATTATTTATGGTTATCCCTTCTTGTTTGATGTCTCTAAACACTATTCTTGAGGTCTCTCTCCAAAGTACCATTGTCTAGGTTTGCCAAAGAGGCTATGTTTCGATCATACCCTTTGCCCATGCTTGAATAATTGTTTTGGAGATATTCATAGCTATGATCGATGATATTTAGGTGTTCCCTCTTCTATGATTAAACTTATATGTGTATATTGAATGTTTTCTAACCTTGAAGGTGAAATCACTAGAAGTTAAATGAGTTTCTCGCCTTCTATATTTCATTGGATTGTATGCCTAAAATTCTTATATGCTTAAGTTGAATCAAAGAGTTATTGGTGTGCCCTGTATATTGATTTATTCTTCATGCTAAATAGTGTTTAAGTCCTCCTTTTTTTAAGTACATGACAAAGGATTATTGATTGCCCTTTGCCCTACTTTGTTTCACAAAATTGATGTTCATTTCACTTCACAAAAACCTTGAGAATCCATCTGACCATGCTAGATTTTCCTTGTGATCCACCTGATTTATTGTTGAAACTTTCCATGACTTTATTGACTCCATAGCCGAATGATTTGAAGACTCCCTCACTCTATCTATTCTACTTTATCATCTTACCCAACCAAAACAAACAAACACACCCTACACTTAACAACTAGCCTAAAATCAAAACCCTAAAAGAAAACAAGTTCACATCCTTTTCACAAATAAAGAGAGCCCTCTCTGAGTCCATGAAGGCTAGGTCCTAGGACTCAAAAGACTGGCCTGATATATCCCTGTACATTTGATCTCACCAATCTAACAAATCACAAGAACCTAACAAATACTTTGATTCTTTGATATTTAATATTCTATAAAATTTAATATCAATATCTTTTATAATAATCATCTTTGCAGTATGCTCTCTCAATGGAGGAATCTGGCATCGAAATGATTCATCTATTATCTTAAATTGCGAGGAGGATTCCTGGAACAAGTTTTTCCAAGGGATTATTCTTGTTTAAGGAATTTGTAAAAAGAAAATATGGCACACAAAACAAAACTCATCAAATCCTAAATGTTCGAGGCCCCTACATCGTGGAACATATGAATCACGCCTCAAAAATAGCATTAGATCTTTCATAGGTAATTGAAATTCGCATAAATTTTCAATCCCATGTATTCATATGTAGATTTATAGGTTTATGAACAAAACTAGTGGATATTTTCTATTTGAACTCCAAAATGTGATATTCTCTTATGTTCGAGGAGGATTTTTTATTAGAAAATTTGAAACATTGCAGGATAGTGAACTCACCTTGAGAAAGGGCCCGTGATTTTGGGGCAGTATAGGTATTTTCATGACGTCGTGGCTTATAGGTTTCGATGGAAATATAATGGTGGTTTCCAAAAATAAAGCATGGGTTAGATTGCATAATCTCTCTCTCCATTTTTTGCATCATAAAGTATTAGAAGGAATTAGAAATACACTAGGAAACTACATAAAGACTGATCTGGAAAAAACTATAGAAGGAATTTTCACTTTTGCTAGAATTTGTTTGCATGTGGAACTTAGTAAAGGTCTACCTGATCAAATTCACCTATTAATAATCATTTGCATTGGACCTAGTTCTTATATTTTGAAAACATGATTTTTAGATATCGTATTTGTTTTCAAACTGGACACTTACAACATACATGTCCTCGGGAAAAGAGAGATCCAAAAAGGAAAAAGAAACAAATGAAAATCATAAGGGATGGTAGTTTCCAAAGCAATCTCTTTCAGAATAAGACGACAAAGAGGAAACAGGTACTCCCAATGATGCAACAAATCTAAATCCACAAGACACATCAATAGACGAAGGATTTCAACAAGGAGGAACAATGTTACCAAGATTGAGAGGTCCTAAAGCAATAGAAATTCCAGTGTCAATGCAACACAATGAGAACAGCCCCTGAAAAGGAGGTGGGAGGTTTTAAACGATCCCATGTATCTGAGAGCTCAAACTCAGACAAGGATACCCTGATGAATGTAGAAGAGAATCAGTTAGCAATCGTAACTACGATCCAAATCAAGGAGGCTAGAGGAAAGTAGAAAAGAAAAAAGGAAGAAAAGGAAAGTTAAGTGAATGTACATTTAGGCCCATCTTGTAATTTTTTATTGTTTTTTATTTTGATAGTTGGTTGTATGGGATCCAATTTTCGGGTTGTTATGATCAAATACTCTTGAGCATATGAGCATCTGCAAAATGTAATTTTGTTTTATAAATAAAATTATGATTTTTTCCTTGGGAAAAAAATAAGTATTCATAATTTAATTCCTTTTTTTTTCATTTATTTTCTTCCTTTTTTTCTATGTCGTTCATGGATCCCAATTCTTGGTGATCGCTACATCCACGAAATATTTGTACCAGGTAAATTCACCTGAAGGGCTCACTTCCTTCTGGCTCAACCATGGAGCCTAATGGCGTTGAGGGTGTTGAGAGAATTGAACCCATGACCTCCCAATAGAAAATGTGCTTTAATGATGGCGATTTGACCAATTGATATAACCCTCGAGGCTTCATAATTTAATCCTTTAAACATGAATATTCAATAAATTAGTCATTTTGGTCAACCTTTTTTATCCCCTTCTCCTTACTAGTTAACAATTCTATTCTATTTAAACTAGGTCTTTCACTCATTAGCATTCATCAAAGCTTTGTTTTCCCTTGATGATTGGTGGATTGTTCACTTGAAACATCGAATATTTGCTACACTCTACATAGTTATTTCCAGAATTTTTTGATCAACAGTATGTTAAAAATCAGCTAAAATCTACAAATTAAGAAATAATGATATCTTGCAAAAAGTTTTTTTGTAATTTCACTCATCAAAGTTCATTGTAAACAAGTGCGTTTTCAATAAAAGACAATACTCTTCTTGATTTTGCCACATGGAGGAACAAAGACAATACTCTTCTTGATTTTGCCACATGGAGGAACAAAGATTTTTATCCTCATCCTTGTGGTCATTATGAAAATATTTTCATCTTCTCACCTTAATAAGGGGAATAATGTAATTGATTGACAAACAGGATTTATGTTTTGAAATCTTATTAATCAAGCATTTACAAAAAACCTTGAGCTATCCAGAATTAGAGATTTGATCCAGATTCAATTCCATTAGCATGAATAAATTTGTTTTCTTCGTGATACCACCATTTAGAATGAGATTTTCAACTTCTACTAGAAATTACTTTGTGGTCATATTCAAATTTTCATTTTCAAGCACTTCGAGTTAGTAGAAGACATCAAATTATAGTTAAATTAGGAAATGTTCTAAGAAACATTGACCCTTAGAGCCACGTTCCACATTTTTGTGATAATATTCAAACCACATCAATTTGTATTCATCTTCAAATCACCATTTGTGAGCACTTCCAACATGCGGAAGACATAAACTTCTGGTAAAATTTGGATATATTCCTAGAACTTTAAAGCATTAGAGTTGAGTTTTAGAGTTGGGGGTCAACTCTAAACCACAATTTAGTAGAAGACTTCTGATTTTCTAGTTGTTAGGTTTGTGGTCATCCCAAAACCACCATATTTAGATTGTACATTTAGCGATTGGAAATTGTCCTCATTTATTTAATTTAACTTACAAGAACTGCTTTGGCTTCAGAGGGGTTAATTCTAAACACATAATTTGTTAGAGTCATAGTGAGGAAAACAAACTCTTATTGAGAGTCCTATGAACCTTGAAAGAAAAATACAAAAATCACATGAACATTATATTTATATGTGTATCTTCTTAATAAAATCCATTTCACCTTACCATCTATTGTGGTTTTCTAATTTCCAATCTAATCAAGAGATCAAGTCTTATGCTAAAAAATGAAAGTGCTCGAAACAGGTCCGAACCTGAGTGACCGGAAAGGTCTCATCGTTGTGATTCTGATGCCGCAAATGGTTCGAAAAACCAATGTCATATGAGGAAGATATCACATTCTGTTATTTTTCCCAAACAACAAAATTTTGGTGACTGGATGCCCAGTCAAAATGAAGGTATAATCAGCAGGTATATACTTGGAATATTTCATTTTTATTCAGCCAACATAATCATGCCACATGGCTCAATATGGGCCATTGAATGTATATGGTACGGATTTTTATTGGCCATTGGATGGTTTTTGGATTATACGTTGGATGAGCGACACATGTCCTCATATTTCTATAGTAATATTTTTTTGGAGCTCTGGAGGTTTTAAAAACTGACCTCCTACCCACTAGCCAGCCTGCGCACCATTGTGCCACAAGTGTTACTTAACCTTATACGTATGTTGTATTATTATATTGTGTTATGGGTTTAAGGTTGAGGGCTTGGGAGGCCAACCTCGAAGGGCCAGTTCCCCTGTCATGTAACCTGGCACCTAGAATCCTAGCCTCTGTTCTAACCACAGCATAAAACATAAACCCCGACGGCGATGTTTGTTCACATGACGATTTTTGCAGAACAATCGTTTGGACGGTTTTGATAACCGTAACCTCTGACGGGTCTATACAACGGTTGTTCATATGCGGAGTTGTAAGGTTTAATGCGATGGTTGAAGGAGCATAACCACAAAACCCAGTTCCGACTCATATGGTGGAGTTCAAATGCAGCAGAGGTTATGGCGTTGTTGGCATGTGACCACCTTGCCACTAACACTTAAATGTTAAGATAACCGTCCGACCATATTTGGAGTGCGCCCCTATTTTTAGGGGATTTACTAAATTTAACTGCCGCTAACTACCTTTTATCCACATCTAGTGGAGCTTTTCTAGCTGTGATTGGGGAAAATGGATTGGAAGGTCAAATTTCGACCATTTTTTGGTAAAAAAAGAGTCTACAAAGACTAATTTGAGCATTTTGGAGCCATTGGTGTAGAGAAAATAGCCATTAGAGACCTTTAAACATATGTAATTTACAATTTTGAGCATAATGACTAAGAGGGACATGCCATTGGGAGTTGGACTAGCAAATGTAGCCTAGGAGGGGTGAACTTCTTCATCATTCCTACTGTGTAAAACTTATGTGTGAATATTTTTCTCTATTATGCACTGTTGTTCTTTGTTTTTAAGGCTTATTTACATGCTTAAAGTTCACTAATTCATATAATTTTCATGGTTAAAACTCTCATTCCTTAAGAAAACACATGAATACAAATTTTACATGTTTATATTACTGAAAGGACACTTAGCACAACAAAACTAATACACCCCTTTCAGATCAAGTTGGTATCAGAGCTAGAGTTTTATCTCTGGTATTTTTATGTGCAAGGATTTGTTAACTGTTTGCAAGGGTTTTCTTGCTTACTAGGCTCAAGCTTAAGAGAGGAGAAGGCAAATTGGTGGAAGAAAGAGGTTCTAAAAGTGAGCCACAACAAAGGAGGGAAAGATTGCCACATTATTCACCACCTAGTTCACCTCTAAGAGAAGCAGAATCAACATCAATCATGCCTCTAGGAGAAGAAGAAACCCATGAAGAGGTGGATCCCAAAGAGGAAGAAAGAGTGTGCAGAAAATCATTTCTTGACTTAACTGAAATGGTGAGAGTCCTTTATCAAGAAAGGAATGATAAACTAGAAGAGGAAAGGTCCAAACTTCACAAGGAAGGACAAGGATACCAGGAGGCCACAATGATGAAGATAAATCAAAGAAGGGAAATGGAGGAAATGGAGAGAGTGGAAAGTCGCCATCATCACCCTCATCTTCATCTTCGTCATCCTCTACTTCATCTTTAGTACATCAGCCATACAAGTCAAAGAACATTGGTAAAATTCCTTTTCTAAAACTTGATGTTAATTTTGAATTGCCAATGTTTGACGGTGAAGTTAATGCATAAAAGCTAGATAATTGGATTAGGAAATTAGAGGTCTATTTGAGAATCCAAAAATTTCATGATGATGACACCAAAATCCAACTAGCTTCATTAAGAATGGAAGGTGCAACACTTGTTTGGTGGGAAGCCAAGACAAAGGAGGAGATCGAGAAATATTGTAAGATTTTTTTATCATGGACTGATTTCATTTCTACAATAAAACAACATTTTTATCCATTAGCTCACATGTAGAAAGCCATAATGGACTGGAAAAATTTTAAACAATTGAAAGGACAAAATGTACAAGTGTGTACTCAAAAAATTTAGAAGAAGAGCTCTTTTGTTAGGAGTATATTTTCACAGCCAAGACACTTTGCTCAAGTATATAGGAGGTTTACATACCTACCTAAGACATACAATCCTCATGTTTAACCCTACAAGCCTAGATGAGGTTTGTGTTCAAGCCACACATTTAGAGGCAAGGGGAAAACAAAACTTAGATGGGAATGAGGAAAATGAGTTTAAAGGAAAATGGGATAAAAAGAGAAATTCAAATACTAGAAAAGAGAAGGGAAAATTATTTTGCAAACACTATTCTAAAACTAGCCATGATGAGGACCATTATTGGAAACTTCATCTAAAGTTGAAACCATAAAGTTTTAAAGACAAAGAGAGCCAAGGAGAAAGGAAAATTTGTTGCAATAGCTGAACAAGACCTAGGTTCAAATTCATGAGATGAAACAAAAATCATAGCCATGGGACTAAAGAACTTGAAATGGAAAGAGATTGAAATTAAACCCAGTTCTAGTATATCTAACTGTCACATAGAAGCTCCAAATGAAGAAAAGAGAATTGAACTATTTCAGTTGAAAATTTAATCTCTGAAGACTTGGTCAAGAAACTTAATATTGAGAATATTCCACATCCGAAACCATATTCACTTGGTTGGATTTGTAAGGATGCAAATTTACAGGTTTCAAAGAAGTGCATGTTGCGCTTTGCAATAACTGCACAATTCATTGACACGGTTGAATTAGATGTTGTTCCACTTGATATAACAGATATGGTGTTGGGAAATCCTTACTTGTATGACTGGAAAGAAATATTTCATCGCCATGAGAACAAATACCATTTATTCAAAGATGGAAAGGAGTACATTGTGAGAGCTCATCGTAACAAACTAGACACTTCTTTAGTTAATGCAAGGTAGATGAAGAGGATCATCAATGCAAGTCAAAACTTGACATTGATGATGATTAAACAAAGAGAAGTTTTACATAATCCTTTTCAAACAAATGCTGATATATGTAATGAGTTGTTTCAGTTTCAAAGCATGTTGTCATTAAAAGAAGATGACAACCAGTTGCAGCAGTCAACCTTGGTGATGAATGGTGCTGAAAACAATGTGTCAGTGCAAGAAGTTGCAAAGGTCCAAGAGAGGGTAAAGCAACTTGAAAAAGAAGACACAGGATTCATAAATGTTCATTACTGGTTTCAGAAAGGCATGGTACAATGGCGAAGAAACTTGGTCAGGAATCGACACAAGTTCAAGGCTAATTCAGTAAAAAGTCGCCATAAGGACAGGATGCAAGGTGAGAGTAATTTCAAGTTTCCTTTAATTATAGACCAATGTAGAAATAATATTTTTACTACAAAGGTAAATTGGTGTTCTGCAAGTTCAGTAAATGTGCAGCATGACAATGTCAAAAACAACAATGGTTGGTCAACGGAATCAAGGAAATGATTGTTGTTTCATGAAAATCTCCAATTAATTAAATTAGGGAAATTTTAGTGGATTAAGAATGGAAGAGTGGGGACACAGTCTCCTCATCTTCATGTTTAATAGTCCAGAGAGATTTTGGGGTCCAAAATCTTCCCAGTGGGGAGGTGTGATTAGGAGATCAAGTCTTATGCTCAAAAATGAAAAGTGCTCGAAACTGGTCCGAACCTGAGTGACCGAAAAGGTCTCATCGTTGCGATTCTGGCACGGTGAACGGTTCGAAAAACCGATGTCATATGAGGAATATATCACGTTCTGTTTTTTTTCCCAAACAACAAATATTTGGTGACCAAATGCCCAATCAGCATGGAGGTACAGTCAGCAGGTATATACTTGGAATATTCCATTTTTATTCAGCCAACATAATCGTGCCACGTGGCTCAATCTGGGCCATTGAATGCATATGGTACGGAGTTTTATTGGCCATTGGATGGTTTTTGGATTAACCGTTGGAGGAGCGACATGTGGCAAGCCCACATGCTGCCACATGTCCTCAGATTTCTATGGTAATTTTTTTTTGGAGCACTGGAGGTTCGAACAACCGACCTCCTACCCACCAGCCAGCCCATGCACCATTGCGCCACAAGTGTTACTTAACCTTATACGTATGTTGTATTATTATATTGTTTTATGGGTTTAAGGTTGAGGGCTTTGGAAGCTAGCCGCAAAGGGTCATCCCCCTCTGTCATGTAACCTAACGCCTAGAACCCTAGCCTCTGTTCTAACTGCAACATAAAACATAAATGCCGAAGGTGATGTTTGTTCACATGACGGTGTTTGCGGAATAGTCATTTGGACGGTTGTGATAACTGTAACCTCTGTCAGGTATACAATGGTTGTTTACATGCAAATTTGTAAGGCTTAATGTGACGACTGAAGGAGCGGAACCATAACTCCTAGTTCTAACTCATATGGCAGAGTTCAAATGCAGCAGAGGTTATGGCGGGGTTGGCATGTGACCACCCGCCACTAGCACTTAAATGTTAAGATAACCATATGACCATATTTGGAGCGTGCTCCTATTTTTAGGGGATTTATTAAATTTAACTGCATCTAACTGCCTGTTCTCCAATTTAGTGGAGCTTTTCTAGCTGTCATTGGGCAACTGCATTGGGAGCTCAATTTTCGACCATTTTTCGGTGAAACAAGAGTCTACCTAGACTAATTTGAGCATTCTGGAGCCATTGGTGCAAATAAAACAGCAATTAGAGGCCTGCAAACATATGTAATCTACAATTTTGAGCATAATTACAAAGAGGGACATGCCATTGGGAGTTGGACGAGTAGATGTAGCCCAGGAGGGGTGAACTGCTTCATCATGCCTACTGTGTAAAACTAATGTGTGAATGTTTTTCTCTGTTATGCACTGTTTTTCAGTGTTTTTAAGGCTTATTAACATGCTTAAATTTCACTAATTCATCTAATTTTCGTGGTTAAAAATCTCATTCCTTGAGAAAACACAAGAAGAAAAATTATACATGTTTATATTACTGAAAGGACACTTAGCACAGTAGAAATAATACACTCCTTTTAGATCAAGTTGGTATCAGAGCTAGAGTTTTATCTCTAGTGTTTTTATGTGCAAGGATTTGTTAATTGTTTGCAAGGTTTTTCATGCTTACTAGGCTCAAGCTTAAGAGCGGAGAAGGAAAATTGGTGGAGGAAAGAGGTTCTCAAAGTGAGCCATAGCAAAGGAAGGCGAGATTGCCACATTCTTCACCACCTAGTTCACCTCCAAGAGAAGCAGAAAAAACATCAAGCATGCCTCCATGAGAAGAAGAAACCCATGAAGAGGTGGATCCCAAAGAGGAAGAAAGAGTGTACAGAAAATAATTTCTTAACTTAACTGGAATGGTGATAGTCCTTCATCAAGAAAGGAATGATAAACTAGAAGAGGAAAGGTCCAAACTTCACAAGGAAGGACAAGGATCATTAGGAGGCCACAATGATGAAGATAAATCAAAGAAGGGAAATGGAGGAAATGGAGACAGTGGAAAGTCGCCATCATCGCCCTCATCTTCATCTTCATCATCCTCTACTTCATCTTTAGTACATCAGCCATACAAGTCAAAGAACATTGGTAAAATTCATTTTCTAAAACTTGATGTTAAGTTTGAATTGCCAATGTTTGATGGTGAAGTTAATGCAGAAAAACTAGATAATTGGATTAGGCAATTAGAGGTCTATTTGAAGGTCTATTTGAGAATCCAAAAATTAAATGATGATGACACCAAAATCCAACTAGCTTCATTGAGAATGGAAGGTGCAGCACTTGTTTGGTGGGAAGCCAAGACAAAGGAGGAGATCAAGAAATATGGTAATATTATTTTATCATGGACTGATTTCATTTCTGCAATAAAAAAACAATTTTATCCATTAGATCACATGCAGAAAGCCATAATGGACTGGAAAAATTTTAAACAATTGAAAGAACAAATGTACAAGTGTATACTCAAGAATTTAGAAGAAGAGATATTTTTTTAGGAGTACGTTTCCATAGCCAAGACACTTTGCTCACGTATATAGGAGGTTTACTTACGTACCTAAGACATACAATCCTCATGTTCAACCCTACAAGACTAGATGAGGTTTGTGTTCAAGCCACACATTTAGAGGCAAGGGGAAAACAAAACTTAGATGGGAATGAGGAAAATGAGTTTAAAGGCAAATGGGATAAAAAGAGAAATGAAAATACTAGAAAAGAGAAGGGAAAATTCTTTTGCAAACATTGTTCTAAAACTAGCCATGATGAGGACCATTATTGGAAACTTCATCTAGATTTGAAACTAGAAATTTTTAAATCCAAAGATAAAGCCAAGGAGAAAGGCAAAACTGTTGCAATAGCTGAACAAGACCTAGGGTCAGATTCAGGAGATGAAACAAAAATCATAGCTATGGGAATAAAGAACTTGAAATGGAAAGAGATTGAAATTAAACCCAGTTCTAGTATATCTAACTGTCACATAGAAGCTCCAAATGAAGAAAAGAGAATTGAACTGTTTCATGTGAGGGTCATTTCCAAACATACTAAGGTTGACACATTGTTTGACAGTGGGTCACAAGAAAATTTAATCTTTGAATACTTGGTCAAAAAACATAGTCTTGAGACCATTCCACATTCGAAACCATATCCACTTGGTTGGATTTATAAGGATGCAAATTTACAGGTTTCAAAGAAGTGCATGTTACACTTTGCAATAACTGCATAATTCATTGACACGGTTCAATTAGATGTTGTTTCGCTTGATATAACAGGTATGGTGTTGGGAAGTCCTTAATTGTATGACAAGAAAGAAATATTTCATCGCCATGAGAAAAAATACCATTTATTCAAAGATGGCAAGAAGCACATTGTGAGAGCTCATCATAAAAAACTAGACACTTCTTTAGTTAATGTAGGGAAGATGAAGAGGCTTGTAAATGCAAGTCCAAACTTGACATTGATGATGATTAAACAAAGAGAAGTTTTACATGATACTTTACAAACAAATGATGATGTATGTAATGATTGTTTCAGTTTGAAAGAAGGTTTTCATTAAAATAAGATGACAAGCAGTTGTAGTAGTTGACTTTGGTGATGAACAATGCTGAAAACAAAGGGTCAGTGCAAGAAGTTGCAAAGGTCCAAGAGAGGGTAAAGAAACTTGAAAAAGAATACACAGGATTCAGAAATTTTTATTGTTGGTTTTAGAAAGGCAAGGTACAATGGCGAAGAAACTTGGTCAGGGGTCGAGACAAGTTCAAGGCTAATTCAACAAAAAATTGCCATAAGGACAGGATGCAAGGTGAGAGTAATTTCAAGTTTCTTTTGATTATAGACCAATGTAGAAATAGGATGTTTACTACAATGATAAATTTATGTTCTGCAAGTTCAGTAAATGTGCAACATGAAAATGTAGAAAACAACAATGGCTGGTCAATGAAATCAAGGAAAATCTCCAATTATTGAAATTAGGGAAATTTCAGTGGATTAAGATTGGAAGAGTGGGGACACAGTATCCTCATATTCATGTTCAGTAATCTAGAGAGATTTTTGGGTCCAAAATATTCCCAGTGGGGAGGTGTGATCAGGAGATTAAGTCTAATGCTCAAAAATGAAAAGTTCTCAAAACAGGTCTGAACTTGAGCGATTGGAAAGGTCTCATTGTTGCGATTCCGGTGCCGCGAACGATTCGAAAAACCGATGTCGTATGAGGAAAGAATCGTGTTCTCTTCATTTTCCCAAACAAAAAAAATTTGGTGACTGGATGTCGAGTCAGCATGCAGGTACAGTCAGCAGGTATATACTTGGAATATTTCATTTTTATTCAGCCAACAAAATCGTGCCACATGGCTCAATCTGAGTCATTGAATGTATATGGTACTGATTTTTATTGGTCGTTGGATGGTTTTTGGATTAACCATTGGATGAGCGACACGTGGCAAGCCTGCAGGCTACCACGTGTCCTCAGAATTCTGTGGTAAAACTTTTTTGGAGCTCCAGAGGTTCGAACAGATGACCCCCTACCCGCCAACCAGCCCGCGCACCATTGCGCTACAAGTGTTACTTAACCTTATACGTATGATGTATTGTTATATTGTGTTATGGGTTTAAGGTTTAGGGATTGGGAGGCCAACCCCCCTGTCATGTAACCTGGTGCCCAGAACCCTAGCCTCCATTCTAACCGCAATATAAAACATAAACCCTGACGACAATGTTTTTTCGCATGGCAGTGTTTGCGGAACAGTCGTTTGGATGGTTTTGATAACCATAACCTCTAGTGGGTGTATACAATGGTTGTTCACATGCGGAGTTGTAAGGTGCAATGCGACAATTGAAGGAGTGGAACCACAACTCTTGGTTTCGACTCATATGGCGGAGTTCAAACGCAGCGAAGGTTATGGCTGGGTTGGCATGTGACCACCCCGCCACTAACACTTAAATGTTAAGATAACCGTCTGACGATATTTGGAACGCACCCCTATTTTTAGAGAATTTATTAAATTTAACTGCAACTAACTACCTGTTCTCGACATTTAGTGGAGCTTTTCTAGCTATCATTGGGGAAAATGCATTGGGAGGTCAATTTTTGACCAATTTTTGGTGAAACAAGAGTCTACCTAGACTAATTTGAGCATTCTGGAGCCATTGGTGCAAAGAAAAAAACCATTAGAGGCCTACAAACATATGCAATTTACAATTTTGAGCATAATGACAAAGAGGGACATGCCATTGGGAGCTAGACCAGTAGATGTAACCCAGGAGGGGTGAACTACTTCATCATGCCTACTGTGTAAAACTTATGTGTGAATTTTTTTCTCTATTATGCACTATTATTCAGTGTTTTTAAGGCTTATTTAGATGCTTAAAGTTCACTAATTCATCTAATTTTCATGGTTAAAACTTTCACTCCTTAAGCAAACACATGAAGACAAATTGTACATGTTTATATTATTGAAAGGACACTTAGCACATCAAAACTAATACACTCCTTTCAGATCACAATCCAACAATACCCAACAAGTTTGATTAGCCTCAATTCTATATTCAGTTTTCATATAATTGATTTTTTTATTTTGAAAATTTATGAATATAAAATTTTAATGGGTGGATATAAAATTCAAAATTTTCTCATCAAATATTAGAGATTAAATCATTATAGATTCATCTTGATCTTAAATTTATCAAATTTATATAATAATTAAGTATATTAATATATACAACTTTTAATGTTGGTTTTTTTTTCAAATTTTTATATTCTAATAAAAGTTTGAACCTTAAAATTTGTATTTCTTTTAAACACGTGTATTAAATAAATTTACAATTAAAATTAATTTTTGATAAATTTTATTCCATTTTAAAAATTAAAATTAAAATAATTAAATATATATTATTTTTAATAATAATTCTAACTCTAAATGCTAATACTTATACACATACTATTATATTATATAATGTTAAATATTATAACATTTTAGGATTAATAGTTAATATATCTACATAGTAATAATATGAGATTAATACTAACAATCAATAGAGAAGATGTGCTCTGCATCCATCCCTCGGTGGCTAGGGTTTCCCTAGCTACCATTGAAATTTTGTTTGCAGGTGTCACAACTATTGCCACATTCTTAACTATCATCAAACATGTGTTTTTGCAGGTTTTATTCATGTTGTTTATCATTGTGCAGGACCCCTCGAATTTGTTTCATTGTGCTCCCTACATTTTGTAGCGAAACCATTTCCATCGTCAAATATTGTTTACAAGTGTTATGATTTTCTAAAGCTTTGATTCTCTATTTTTTATTGGTGTGGGACCCATGACTCTGCTTCATTACACTCTCTACACTTTGAATATTGACCTGCCAGTCCATGGCATCTCTGATCATCTCTGGATGTCAGTATTAGCAGTGTACATGCACAATGTGTGCCCCAAATAAATTTGTGAAGAAGGAAGAATCAAAGCCTTCTTTAGATCTGGGGCTTACCTTCATAGCAAAAAATAATGTCGTGCTCTTAAAGGAAAAAGATTTAATGAGAATGTTCGTTGGCTTTTGGCCAAGTAATGAAGCTTATGAAGACTAGGTATTTGAAAACTATGAAAATCATGAACCCATAGCATTTTCTATGTTGGAAATAGGTATTATTTGTTTCTCTTTGAGAGTCAAGAAGATAGAGACCAAAACTATAAGTCAGGTCCCTATTTCATGGGCACCAAAGGCTTTTTTCTCACTCACTGGTCTTTGCAATTTAATCCTGTGACGGAAAAATAATCCACACCTATGTGGATCATATTTCCTTTTATCCCTCTCCTTTGTTGAGGTGAAGGTATTTTTAAGGAAATTAGAGATAAACTGGGAAAATTTGGATCATAGGAACAATTATTTGTGTCCTCAAATCTATGTTGAAATGTATTTCTTAAAAGGCCTCCCTGAGGAAATTTAGTTAAATCTAGATAGTTGGTCTCATCTCTAGGCTCTGGACTATAAATAGGTTCCTTTTAAATGAAATGTGTGTCATGCGTATGGACACTTTGTGAAAAGTTGTCCAAAATATTTAGTGACTCAAAGCTCTCCAAAGCCTCCTCTTAATAAATAGCAAGGGGAACCTACGAAAGGATTCATTCATTTTAAAAGGAAACATAAGAAGCATGGAAGTAACAAGCATCAGACATGTAAGGTTGAATCTAAGCATCAACCCATTTCCCCAAATATCTTTGAAGTCCTGAATTTTTTAGAGGAAGAAAGTGAGAATATTGAAGCCCAAGCAGATCAACCAAATCCATTTCCAAAGGCTCCTCCTAATTTGAATGATGAAGAAGAACCAAATTATGACCCTCCAAAGAAAACTCTTATGGTGGGGAAGATTCCCCCAAAGATCTCTCCTACATTAAAATATGACAAATCTCGTAAGGTGGTCGAGAAGAAATAGTCCTCTTCTCCCCCATCCTATTGAGATGTGCTTAAAAAGAAGCATTCCTCCCAAACGATAACAACAAGCAAGAAAAATCATAGAAGAAAGAACTCTCGTCTTGAATCTCATGGGCCAAGTAATGGGCCATCTTCTAATAATTTATAGAAATGTTCTATTTTTTCATTTTTTTGTGCAAGAAATTTGTTAAAATATATTCCAACTCTCTCGAAGCAGTAGGTGTAAAAACAAGAAGACTTAGTTTTGGAACTTCACCCCCCTTGCTATTGATAGGAAGTTGTTTTCTTATTTTTTTTAAATTTTTCATTAGTCAAAGCTAGTCAAAAAGGCTAACAAGAAGGAGAACATATTGTAACTCATTTTCCAAGTAATTGTTGTGTTTGGACACAAATTTTAATATAAATTATACTCATTTCTATTAAAAAAATAATAATATGAGATTAATATTTATTATGTTATATTAAATATTATGACATTGTACTATTAATATTTAATATAATCTCACTAGTGAAATAATATAAATATGATAATACTTTTCCTTATCTATAGTTTAATAATTATATTAAAATTTTAATATAAATTCTACTCATTTCTATTAAATAAATAATAATATGAGATTAATATTTATTATGTAATATTAAATATTATGACATTGTACTATTAATATTTAATATGATTTCACTAGTGAAATAATATAAATATGATAATACTTTTCCTTATCTATAGTTTAATAATTATATTAATATTAATAAGAGTATTTTACTAATATTAATATTATTATTAATTTATTTATTATAATTTTGTAGATTCATAATTTTATTATTAATTGGGGTTATTTTAGATAGTTGGGTGGAATGTTTGTTATCTTCCCACCCCATATTTAAATCTTTATTAGTGATATGATGAGTTATAATTCCTTCATAATTATTATTCTAATGGCTTGGTGCCTTCGAATATTATTATATTGGCTTCAAGCCTTGTGAACTAAACTTTGGAGATTAAAAAAATTGTAATATTGTGGATTTTTTATATTTAAAATGTGTTTTTGAATGCATAAATGGGGTCAACTCCCACAAGAACCTATAGGACACTAAATTTTAATGCATAAATGGATTTAGTTCCCTCAAAAACCCCTAAGACGCTCTAATTGTGTAGATCACAGAGCTTAGATTTACCATTCCAAAAAATCCTTTTAAGCACAAAAAACCAAAGGATACTCAATTTGAATGTATAAATAGATCCAACTCCCTAAAAAAACCCTTAGGACACTCAAATTGTGCATATTATAAGCTCAATTTTACCGTTCCAAAAAGTCTTTGCCATATTTATAACAAAATCTAATATCTCATAGTTAGATTGTGTTTTATCAATATTATTATTATTTCTAATATATCCTTAACAATATAATAATAATGGAGTATTAGTTGTTTCCCTTGTCTTCTCTTTATTATTTTTACTATGCTGAATTGTTAATTAGTTAGAGGAATATGGGGAAGCCCAAGATTAAATCTAGTAGTCACCACTATAACACTAATATGTCCAACAATCCATAAGCCAAATATACTAAGATATATTATTTTTAATAATATAATTGTAATCAACTATAGGCATTCCATTCACTATAAACCTTGATTAAAATTCCCAATATTAATAATGTAAAATTTGGTAATTAATATTTTTCATAAATGTAATCATTAAACATTAAAAGATTTAAAAATAATTATTAATAATTAAAATTTAGATTAGATATTTTAAAATATGATAATCTTATCTTTTCATTTAAATTATAAATTTGACTTTCATTTCATTTGCGACATTCTTGCTTTTTAATTTACATATCTATAATGTTAATCAAATGTGATTCATAAACATTAACAACCATACTGTAAAAGTCAATAAATAAGCATCGCATTAAAAATTAAATAATTTTCAAATCCATTACATTATAATGATTGGTAGTTCGAAGAATTGAATATTTATTATTATTATTATTGATTTAAACTTTGATGATTTCTTGGTTGGAGAAAATTTTGATGATTTCATCTTTAAATTTTTTATCCTCTATTTAGACACAATGATGATATTAATGAGGGCATTATTTATCATTAATTTGTTTTAATTTTAACATTAAAAAAATATAATAATATTAATTAGATTATTATCGTAGTTTTTTAATTTAAAATTAAAATATTTATTTATATTCAATATATATGTAGTTTACCTAATAAATTAAAAACTAAAAATCGAGATAATTTTTTTAGTTAATATTAACCAAAATCTAGTAGAGATTTTTAAAAACTTGAGTTTAAATTTGAGAGTGGAGATTTAAACATTTTTTTCACCAAAAGATTTAGACAATTTCTTTTTGCAAGTCAACATTTTTCCAGTACATCATGATAAAAATACATCATGAGTTCTAAGCAGATGAAAAAATAACCTCACTCCTACTAAATTTGTCGGCTTTTAAGTACAAACAGAACAAAATAGAAAGAAACTTGACAAAACAGCAGCTTCGTAAGATCTACCCAAAGTCACCCAAAGTCTACCTATCTTTATGCCAGGATCCCATAAAAAAGGACTGCACCAGAGATTAGGTACAAAAACACTCCAAAGAGTGGATAGAGCATGATCTCGGGACTTGTCTCTCCAGCAGAAGATGGAAAGGGAGTCAAGGGAGTTATCCTCTATATGAGCTTTTGTTTTCTGAGTTACTTGGTTCATTTCGTCACTCAATGTAATGCTAATTGTTTTAGCTGCCCCGAATAATAACCTCATTGCTACATCAATAACCTTCAATGGGCATTCTCCCGAAGTGCAATTACTCTACCTCGTGTTAGGAATAAATTCCTTTTGTCCTAACATCAACCCAAGTTCTCACCCCCATCGGGGAGGTCTGATCTTTGTAGATGAGAGAGTCCAAATGTGTCATGAAGGTTGGACGAGAGAGAGGAGGCCAAGCCAGCACCATGTCCTGAGCATTCTCCATAGATATTCGATTTATTAACCAATCTACAATTTTATTTCCTTCTCTTCCAATATGAGTAGGAATTACATAGGAAAATGATATTAGAAGGTCTCTAACTCGGCATCTCTATGCCTCCAGTCTCCGTCTTCTAAGAACCTTCTCTATTGAACCCCATGAAGAATTTTCTGGGCCATTTTAATCACCATATTTGAGTCTCCAATAATCTGGAGTTTAGGAAAATGATTTTGCCTAGCTATCATCAAGCCTCTCTCCAAGGTGGTTAACTCTGCTATGTTATTGGTTGTGTGTTTACATGCGCTTAGGAAAAAACTGAGGTTGACCCAGCCAGTTGCTTAGGATTTTCCCATACCCAGCAAGGCTTGGATTCCCTTTGGAAGCCCCATCAAAGTTAATTTGAATAAATCCTTCACAGGGGGTACTATAAGATAAAGCGGGAGAGGAGTGAGGATGTAGGTGATAAGAGATCAAGATTGGCTATGATCATGGCTTCCTCTTGAACAATTTTCCAATATTATTCGACCCAAGTCTCCGAAAAAATGGTCTCTCTTATGTTCTCTTTAATAATCTTCCATATCTGCTAAGGAGGATTACATTGATCTTTGAAGATATATTTGTTGCGGCTTTTCCAGATATTCCATACGAGGAAACCTGGGGTCAGGACCCAAGCCCAGTTAAGAATATGGTTCATGAAAGGAGATATAATCCATTGTAACAGCGTGTCAATTAGACTCTTTGGCGAGTGACCTGATCGGCCAAAATTACCCAAGACTCGGTTCCATAGGGGGATTGTTGTTTGAGATCTATTAAATAATTTTTCTATATATTCTTCTTTTTTTTGGCATAGTAGGCATCTGGAAGGTCCTACAAGACCCTTATCTAGCAAGTTATCCCATGATAGGAGATATTTTTTACTAAGCAACCAGAGGAAGTGAGAAACTTTTGGCCAGATTTTAACAGTCCAAATCTTGCACCAAATTGGTTCTCTAGGGAGAGATTGATGCTCTGCAACTAGAGAGTAAGCTTCTATGATTGAGCACATCCCCACTGGCATATATCCACAGTGTAGCTTGTCTATATTTTTGGAGATATAGATGTGTATCTCCTTCAAAATATTGTGGTATGGCTCCCAATCAAGGTTGGATTCTAATCCCTGCCCTTCTTCCTTCTTTCTTGATTGTCTCCACTCATGGTTTGTTCCTAAATTCCTCCAATAGTCCTTAACTTTGAGTGTTTGTTGGGGTTGTAGAATGTTTTTAAACATGGATAAATTTGGATTATTCGGTAATTTGGGAAATCGATGCCACGATTTTTTTTCCAAAATAAAACAGAGTCACCTATGTGTATTTCCTAGAACAGGTTTTCAAATATCAGGGTGTTATGAAAGTGCCAAATGCCCCAGAAGAAGAAAAAAATGGAATGGTCTGGTACTCCTTACAATTTGACTTCCAATGTCGAATACAAGCTTCAATCGATATATATTCTGGAGAAATAACTTTGTGAATGTGCATGATAGGAAAGAAATATTTCATCTCCATGAGAACAAAAACCATTTATTCAAAGATGGAAAGGAGTACATTATGAGAGCTCATCGTAACAAACTAGACACTTCTTTATTTAATGCAAGGCAGATGAAGAGGCTCGTCAATGCAAGTCAAAATTTGACATTGATGATTATTAAACAAAGAGAAGTTTTACATAATACTTTTCAAAAAAATGCTGATGTATGTAATGAGTTGTTTCAGTTTCAAAGCAAGTTGTCATTAAAATAATATAACAAGCAGTTGCAGCAGTCGATTTTGGTAATGAACGGTGTTGAAAACAAAGTGCCAGTGCAAGAAGTTGCAAAGGTCTAAGAGAGGGTAAAGCAACTTGAAAAAGAAGACACGGGATTCAGAAATGTTCATTGTTGCTTTCAGAAAGGCATGGTATAATGGCGAAGAAACTTGGTCAGGAATCGACACAAGTTCAAGGCTAATTCAGCAAAAAATCGCCATAAGGACATGATGCAAGGTCAGAGTAATTTCAAGTTTCCTTTGATTATACACCAATGTAGAAATAGGATGTTTACTACAAAGATAAATTGTTGTTCTGCAAGTTCAGTGAATGTACAACATGACAATGTCAAAAACAACAATGGTTCATCAACAGAATCAAGGAAATAATTGTCGTTTCATGAAAATCTCCAATTAATGATATTAGGGAAATTTTAGTGGATTAATATTGGAAGAGTGGGGACACAGTCTCCTCATCTTCATGTTTAGTATTCCAAAGATATTTTGGGGTCCAAAATCTTCCCAGTGGGAAGGTGTGATTAGGAGATCAAGCCTTATGCTCAAAAATGAAAAGTGCTCGAAACAAGTCCGAACCTAAGCGACTGAAAAGGTCTCGTCGTTGCGATTCTGACGCCACAAATGTTTCAAAAAACCAATTTCATATGAGGAATATATCAGGTTCTGTTTGTTTTCCCAAATAGAAAAATTTTGGTGACCATATGCCCAGTCAACATGCAGGTACATTCAACAGGTATACACTTGGAATATTCCATTTTTATTCAGCCAATAGAATCGTGCCATGTGGCTCTAATCTGGGCCACTGAATGTATATGGTACATAGTTTTATTGGCCGCTGGATGGTTTTTGGATTAACCGTTGGATGAGTGACACGTGGCAAGCCCACATGCCGCCACGTGTCCTCATATTTATGTGGTAATTTTTTTTTAGAGCTTCGGAGGTTCAAACAGCCAACCTCCTACTCGCTAGCCAGCCCGCACACCATTGCGCCACAAGTGTTACTTAACCTTATACGTATGTTGTATTATTATATTGTGTTATGGGTTTAAGGTTGAGGGCTTGGGAGGCCAGCCCCGAAGGTCCATCCCCCCTGTCATGTAACCTAGCGCCTAGAACTCTAGCCTCTGTTCTAACTGCAACATAAAACATAAACGTCGACGGTGATGTTTGTTCACATGACGATGTTTGCAGAACAGTGGTTTGGACGGTTGTGATAGTCGTAACCTCTGTCACGTATACAACGATTGTTTACATGCGGAATTTTAAGGCTTAATGCGACTGTTGAAGGAGCGGAACCACAACTCTCGGTTCTGACTCATATGGCGGAGTTCAAACACAGTGGAGGTTATGGCGGGGTTGGCATGTGACCACCCCGCCACTAACACTTAAATGTTAAGATAACCATTTGACCATATTTGGAGTGTGCTCCTATTTTTAGGGGATTTATTAAATTTAACTACAGCTAAATGCCTATTCTCCACATTTGGTGGAGATTTTCTAGCTGTCGTTGGGGAAAATGCATTGGGAGATCACTTTTCAACCATTTTTTGGTGAACCAAGAGTCTACCTAGACTAATTTGAGCATTCTAGAGCCATTGGTGCAAAGAAAACAGCAATTAGAGGCCTGAAAACATATGTAATTTAAAATTTTGAGCGTAATGACAAAGAGGGACATGCCATTGGGAGTTGGACGAGTAGATGTAGCCCAGGAGGGGTGAACTGCTTCATCATGCCTACTGTGTAAAACTTATGTGTGACTTTTTTTCTCTGTTATGCATTGTTGTTCAATGTTTTTAAGGCTTATTTAGATGCTTAAATTTCACTAATTCATCTCATTTTCATGGTTAAATCTCTCATTCCTTAACCAAATACATGAAGACAAATTGTACATGTTTATATTACTGAAAGGACAGTTAGCACAGCAAAAATGATACACTCCTTTCAGATCAATTTGGTATCAAAGCTAGAGTTTTGTCTCTGGTGTTTTTATGTACAATGATTTGTTAACTGTTTGCAAGGGTTTTCATGCTTACTAGGCTCAAGCTTAAGAGAGGAGAAGGAAAATTGGTGGAAGTAAGAGATTCTCAAAGTGAGCCACAACAAAGGAAGGCAAGATTTCCACATTCTTCACCACCTAGTTCACCTCCAAGAGAAGAAGAAGCAGCATCAAGCATGCCTCCACGAGAAGAAGAAACCCATGAAGAGGTGGATCCCAAAGAGGAAGAAAGAGTGTGCAGAAAAGAATTTCTTGACTTAACTGAAATGTTGAGAGTCCTTCCTCAAGAAATGAATGATAAACTAGAAGAGGAAAGATCTAAACTTCACAAGGAAGGACAAGGATCATCAGGTGGCCACAATGATGAAGATAAATCAAAGAAGGGCAATGGAGGAAATGGAGATAGTGGAAAGTCGCCATCATCACCCTCATCTTCATCTTCATCATCCTCTACTTCATCTTCACTACATCAACCATAAAAGTCAAAGAACACTAGTAAAATTCCTTTTCTAAAACTTGATGTTAAGTTTGAATTGCCAATGTTTGATGGTGAAGTTAATGCAGAAAATCCAGATAATTGGATTAGGCAATTAGAGGTCTATTTGAGAATCCAAAAATTTCATAATGATGACACCAAAATCCAACTAGCTTCATTGAGAATGGAAGGTGCAGCACTTGTTTGGTGGGAAGCCAAGACAAAGGAGGAGATCAAGAAATATGGTAATATTATTTTATCATGCACTGATTTCATTTCTACAATAACACAATAGTTTTGTCCATTAGCTCACATGCAGAAATCCATAATGGACTAGAAAAAATTTAAATAATTGAAAGAACAAAATGTACAAGTGTATACTCAAGAATTTAGAAGAAGAGATATTTTGTTAGGAGTACATTTCCATAGCCAAGACACTTTGCTCACATCTATAGGAGGTTTACTTACGTACCTAAGACATAAAATCCTCATGTTCAACCCTACAAGCCTAGATGAGGTTTGCGTTCAAGCCACACATTTAGAGGCAATGGAAAAACAAAACTTAGATGGGAATGAGGAAAATGAGTTTAAAGGAAAATGGGATAAAAAGAGAAATGCAAATACTAGAAAAGAGAAGGGAAAATTCTTTTGCAAACATTGTTCTAAAACTAGCCATGATGAGGACCATTATTGGAAAATTCATCTAGATTTGAAACCAAAAAGTGTTAAATCCAAAGAGAAAGGCAAGGAGAAAGTAAAAACTGTTGCAATAGCTGAACAAGAACTAGGGTCAAATTCAGGAGATGAAACAAAAATCATAGCTATGGGACTAAAAAACTTGAAACGGAAAGAGATTGAAATTAAACCTAGTTCTAGTATATCTAACTGTCACATAGAAGCTCCAAATGAAGAAAAGAGAATTGAACTGTTTCATGTGAGGGTCATTTCCAAACATACCAAGGTTGACACATTGTTTGATAGTGGGTCACAAGAAAATTTACTCTTTGAATACTTGGTCAAGAAACTTAGTCTTGAGACCATTCCACATCCGAAACCATATCCACTTGGTTGGATTTGTAAGGATGCAAATTTACAAGTTTCAAAGAAGTGCATGTTGCGCTTTGCAATAACTGCATAATTCATTGACACGGTTGAATTAGATGTTGTTTCACTTGATAGAACAGGTATGGTGTTGGGCAGTCCTTACTTCTATGACAGGAAAGAAATCTTTCATCGCCATGAGAAAAAATACCATTTATTCAAAGATGGCAAGGAGTACATTGTGAGAGCTCATCGTAAAAAACTAGACACTTCTTTAGTTAATGCAGGGAAGATGAAGAGTCTCGTAAATGCAAGTCCAAACTTGACATTGATGATGATTAAACAAAGAGAAGTTTTACATAATATTTTACAAACAAATGTTGATGTATGTAATTATTGTTTCAGTTTGAAAGAAGGTTGTCATTAAAAGAAGATGACAAGCAGTTGCAGCAGTTGACTTTGGTGATGAACAGTGCTAAAAACAAAGTGTCAGTGCAAGAAGTTGTAGAGGTCCAAGAGAGGGTAAAGAAAATTGGCAAAGAAGACACAGGATTCAGAAATTTTTATTGTTTGTTTCAGAAAGGCATGGTACAATGGCGAAGAAACTTGGTCAAGAGTCGAGACAAGTTCAAGGCTAATTCAACAAAAAATTGCCATAAGAACAAGATGCAAGGTGAGAGTAATTTCAAGTTTCCTTTGATTATAGATCAATGTAGAAACAGGATGTTTACTACAAAGATAAATTTGTGTTCTGCAAGTTTAGTCAATGTGCAACATGACAATTTCAAAAATAACAATGGATGGTCAAAGAAATCAAGGAAAAACTTGTCATTTCATGAAAACCTCCAATTAATGAAATTAGGGAAATTTTAGTGGTTTAAGATTGGAAGAGTTGGGACACAGTCTCCTTATATTCATGTTCAGTAGTCCAGAGAGATTTCGGGGTCCAAAATATTCCCAATGGCGAGGTGTTATTAGGAGATCAAGTCTTATGCTCAACAATGAAAAGTTCTCGAAACATGTCTGAACCTGAGCGACTGGAAAGGTCTCGTTGTTGTGATACCGGCGTTGTGAACGGTTCAAAAAACCGATGTCGTATGAGGAAGATATCGTGTTCTATTCGTTTTCCCAAACAAAAAAAATTTGGTGACTCGATGCCGAGTCAGCATGCAGGTACAGTCAGCAAGTATATACTTGGAATATTTCATTTTTATTCAGCCAAGATAATCGTGCCACATGGCTCAATCTGGGCTGTTGAATGTATATGGTACTGAGTTTTATTTGTTGTTGGATGGTTTTTGGATTAACCATTGGATGAGCGACATGTGGCAAGCCTGCAGCTAACCATGTGTCCTCAGATTTCTGTGGTAAAATTTTTTTGGAGCTCTGGAGGTTCGAACAGCTGAACCCCTACCCGCCATCCATCCCATGCACCATTGCGCCACAAGTGTTACTTAACCTTATACATATGTTGTATTGTTATATTGTGTTATGGGTCTAAGGTTCAGGGCTTGGGAGGCCAGCCCCAAAGGGCCAACCCCCCTGTCATGTAACCTGACGCCCAGAACCCTAGCCTCCTTTCTAACCGCAGCATAAAACATAAACCGAGATGGCGATGTTTTTTCACATGACAGTGTTTATGGAACAGTCGTTTGGATGGTTGTGATAACCGTTACCTCCGGTAGTTGTATACAACGGTTGTTCACATGCGGAGTTGTAAGGTTTAATGCGACGATTGAAGGAGCGGAACCACAACTCCCGATTCCGACTCATATGGCGAAGTTCAAACGCAGCGGAGGTTACGACGGGGTTGGCATGTGACCACCCCGCCACTAACACTTAAATGTTAAGATAACCGTTTGACCATATTTGGAGCGCACCCCTATTTTTAATGGATTTATTAAATTTAACTATAGCTAACTACCTATTCTCGACATTTAGGGGAGCTTTTCTAGCTGTCATTGGGGAAAATGCATTGGGAGGTCAATTTTCGACCAATTTTTGGTGAAACAAGAGTCTACCTAGACTAATTTGATCATTCTGGAGCCATTGGTGTAGAGAAAACAACTATTAGAGGCCTGCAAACATATGTGATTTACAATTTTGAGCATAATGACAAAGAGGGACATGCCATTGGGAGCTGGACCAGCAGATGTAGCCTAGGAGGGGTGAAATGCTTCATCATGCCTACTGTGTAAAACTTATGTGTGAACATTTTTCTCTGTTATGCACTGTTATTTAGTGTTTTTAAGGCTTATTTAGATGCTTAAAGTTCACTAATTCATCTAATTTTCATGGTTAAAACTCTCATTCCTTAAGCAAAAACATGAAGACAAATTGTACATGTTTATATTATTGTAAGGACACTTAGGACAACATAAATAATACACTCCTTTCAGATCACAATCCAACAATACCCAACAAGTTTGATTAGCCACAATTCTATATTCAATTTTCATATAATTGATTTTTTTTTATTTTGAATATTTATGAATATAAAATTTTAATAGGTGGATATAAAATTCAAAATTTTCTCATCAAATATTAGATATTAAATCATTATAGATTCATCTTGATCTTAAATTTATCAAATTTATATAATAATTAAGTATATTAATATATACAACTTTTAATGATGGTTTTTTTTTCAAATTATTATATTCTAATAAAAGTTTGAACCTTAAATTTATATTTCTTTTAAACATGTGTATTAAATAAATTTAAAATTAAAATTAATTTTTGATAAATTTTATTCCATTTTAAAAATTAAAAGAAAAATAATTAAATATATATTATTTTTAATAATAATTCTAACTCTAAATGCTAATACTTATACACATACTATTATATTATATAATGTTAAATATTATAGCATTTAGGATTAATAGTTAATATATCTACATAGTAATAATATGAGATTAATACTAGCAACCAATGGAGAAGATGTGCTCTTCATCCATCCCTCGATGGCTAGGCTTTCCCTAGCTACCATTGAAATTTTGTTTGCAGGTGTCACAACTATTGCCACATTCTCAACTATCATCAAACATGTGTTTTTGCAGGTTTTATTTATGTTGTTTATCATTGTGCGGGACCCCTTGAATTTGTTTCATTGTGCTCTCTTCATTTTGTAGCAAAACCATTTCCATCGTCAAAATATCATTTACAGGTGTTATGATTTGCTGAAGCTTTGATTCTCTATTTGTTATTGGTGTGGGACCCATGACTCTGCTTCATTGCACTCTCTGCACTTTGAAGATTGACCTGCCAGTCCATGGCATCTCTGATCATCTCTGGATGTCAATATTAGGAGTGTACATGCACAACGTGTGCCCAAAATAAATTTGTGAAGAAGGAAGAATCAAAGCCTTCTTTGGATCTGGGGCTTACCTTCATAGCAAAAAAGAATGTCGTGCTCTTGAAGGAAAAAGATTTAATGAGAAAGTGTGTTGGCTTTTGGCCAAGTAATGAATCTTATGAAGACTAGGTATTTGAAAACTAGGAAAATCATGAACCCATAGAATTTTCTATGTTGGAAATGGGTATTATCTATTTCTATTTGAGAGTCAAGAAGATAGATACCAAAACTATAAGTCAGGTCCCTATTTTATGGGCACCAAAGGCCTTTTTCTCACTCACTAGTCTTTGCAATTTAATCCTATGATGGAAAAATAATCCACACCTGTGTGGATCATATTTCCTTTTATCCCTCTCCTTTGTTGAGGTGAAGGTATTTTTAAGGAAATTAGAGATAAACTGGGAAAATATGGATCATAGGAACAATTATTTGTGTCCTCAAATCTATGTTGAAATGTATTTCTTAAAAGGCCTCCCTGAGGAAATTTAGTTAAATCTAGATGGTTGGTCTCATCTCTAGGCTCTGGACTATAAATAGGTTCCTTTTAGATGCAATGTGTGTCATGCGTATGGACACTTTGTGAAAAGTTGTCCAAAATATTTAGTGACTCAAAACTCTCCAAAGCCTCCTCTTAATAAATAGCAAGGAGAACCTACGAAAGGATTCATTCATGTTAAAAGGAAACATAAGAAGCATGTAAGTAAAAAGCATCAAACATGTAAGGCTGAATCTAAGCATCAACCCATTTCCCCAAATTTCTTTGAATTCTTGAATGTTTTAGAGGAAGAAAGTGAGAATATTGAAGCCCAAACACATCAACCAAATCCATTTCCAAAGGCTCCTCCTTATTTGAATGATAAAGAAGAACCAAATTATGACCCTCCAAGGAAAACTCTTATGGTGGGGAAGCTTCCCCCAAAGATCTCTCGTACATTAAAATATGACAAAGCTCGTAAGGTGGTCGAGAAGAAATCGTCCTCTTCTCCCCCATCCTATTGAGATGTGCTTAAAAAGAAGCATTCCTCCCAACCGATAACAACAAGCAAGAAAAATCATAGAAGAAAGAACTCTCGTCTTGAATCTCATGGGCCAAGTAATGGGCCATCTTCTAGTAATTTATAGAAATGTTCTATTTTTTCATTTTTTTGCGCAAGAAATTTGTTAAAATATACTGCAACTCTCATGAGCAGTAGGTGTAAAAACAAGAAGACTTAGTTTTGGAACTTCACCCCCTTGCTCTTATTGATAGGAAGTTGTTTTCTTATTTTTTTTAAATTTGTCATTAGTCAGAGCTAGTCAAAGAGGCTAACAAGAAGGAGAACATATTGTAACTCATTTTCCAAATAATTGTTGTGTTTGGACACAAATTTTAATATAAATTCTACTCATTTCTATTAAAGAAACAATAATACGAGATTAATATTTATTATGTAACATTAAATATTATGACATTGTACTATTAATATTTAATATAATCTCACTAGTGAAATAATATAAATATGATAATACTTTTCCTTATTATAGTTTAATAATTATATTAAAAATTTAATATAAATTCTTCTCGTTTCTATTAAATAAATAATAATATGAAATTAATATTTATTATGTAATATTAAATATTATGATATTGTACTATTAATATTTAATATGATTTCACGAGTGAAATAATATAAATATGATAATATTTTTCCTTATCTATAGTTTAATAATTATATTAATATTAATAAGAGTATTTTACTAATATTAATATTATTATTAATTTATTTATTATAATTTTGTAGATTCATAATTTTATTATTAATTGGGGTTATTTTAGGTGGTTGGGTGGAATGCTTGTTATCTTCCCCACCTATATTCAAATCTTTATTAGTGATATGATGAGTTATAATTCCTTGATATTTATTATTCTAATGGTTTGGTGCCTATGAATATTATTATATTGGCTTCAAGCCTTGTGAACTAAACTTTGGAGATTAAAAAAATTGTAAGATTGTGGATTTTTATATTTAAAATGTGTTTTTGAATGCATAAATGGGTTCAACTCCCTCAAAAACTTATAGGACACTAAATTTTAATGCATAAATGGATTTAGTTCCCTCAAAAACCCCTAAGGCGCTCTAATTGTGTAGATCACAGAGCTTAGATTTACCATTCCAAAAAATCCTTTTAAGCACAAAAACCCAGAGGACACTCAATTTGAATGTATAAATAGATCCAGCTCCCTAAAAAAAACCCTTAGGACACTCGAATTGTGCAGATTTTAAGCTGGATTTTACCGTTCCAAAAAATCTTTGCCATATTTATAACAAAATCTAATATCTCATAGTTAGACTGTGTTTTATCAATATTATTATTATTATTTCTACTATATTCTTAACAATATAATAATAATGGAGTATTAGTTGTTTCTCTTCTCTTCTCTTTTCTTTATTATTTTTACTATGGTGAATTCTTAATTAGTTAGAGTAATATGAGGAAGTCCAAGATTAAATCTAATAGTTACCACTATAACACTAATATATCCATAAACCAAATATACTAAGATGTATATTTTTAATAATATAATTGTAATCCACTATAGTGTAGAACATTCCATTCACTATAAACCTTGATTAAAATTCCCAATATTAATAATGTAAGATTTGGTAATTAATATTTTTCATAAATGTAATCATTAAACATTAAAAGATTTAAAAATAATTATTAATGATTAAAATTTAGATTAGATATTTTAAAATATGATAATCTTATCTTTTCATTTAAATTATAAATTTGACTTTCACATCATTTGCGACATTCTTGCTTTTTAATTTACCTATCTATAATGTTAATCAAATATGATTCATAAACATTAACAACCATAATGTAAAAGTCAATAAATAATCATCGCATTAAAAATTAAATAATTTTCAGATCCATTACATTATAATGATTGGTAGTTCAAAGAATTGAATATTAATTTTTTTTTCTTATTCATTTAAACTTTGATGATTTCTTGGTCGGAGAAAATTTTGATGATTTCATCTTTAAATTTTTTATCATCTATTTAGACACAATGATGATATTAATGAGGGCACTATTTATAATTAATTTGTTTTAATTTAAAATTAAAAAATGTAATAATATTAATTAGATTATTATTGTAGTTTTTTAATTTAAAATAAAAATATTTATTTATATTTATATACATGTAGTTTAATTAATAGATTAAAAAATAAAAATCAGGATAATTTTTCTAGTTAATATTAATCAAAATTTGGTAGAGATTTTTAAAAATTTGAGTTTAAGTTTGAGAGTGGAGATTTAAACAATTTTTTTCATCAAAAAATTTAGACAATGTTTTTGCAAGTCAACATTTTTCTAGTATATAATAATAAAAATACATCATGAGAAGTTCTGAGCAGATGAAAAAATAACCTCACTCCTACTGAATTTGTTGGCTTTTAAGTACAAACAGAACAAAATAGAAAGAAACTTGACAAAACAGCGGCTTCGTAAGATCTACCCAGAGTCACCCATAGTCTACCTATCTTTACGCTAGGATCCCATAAAAAAAGGACTGCACCAGAGATTAGGTACACAAACACTCCAAAGAGTGGATAGAGCATGATATCGGGACTTATCTCTCTAATGGAAGATGGAAAGGGAGTCAAGGGAGTTATCCTCTGTATGAGCTTTTATTTTCTGAGTTACTTGGTTCATTTCCTCACTCAATGTAATGGTAATTATTTCAGCTGCCCCAGATAATAACCTCATCGCCACATCGATAACCTTCACTGGGTATTCTCCTGAAGTGCAGTTACTCTGCCTCGTGTTAGGAATAAATTCCTCTTGTACTGACATTGACCTAATTTCTCACCCCCATTGGGGAGGTTTGATCTTTGTAGATGATAGAGTCCAAATGTGTCATGAAGGTTGGACGAGACAGAGGAGGCCAAGCCAACACCATGTCCTGAGCATTCTCCATATATCTTCGATTTATCAACCAATCTACAATTTTATTTCCTTCTCTTCCAATATGAGTAGGAATTACATAGGAAAATGATATCAGAAGGTCTCTGACTCGGCAGTTGTATGCCTCCAGTATCTATCTTTTAAGAACCTTCTCTACTGGAATGCCATGAAGAATTTTCTGGGCCATTTTAATTACCATCTTTGAGTCTCCAATAATCTGGATTTTAAGAAAATGATTCTGCCTAGCTATCATCAAGCCTCTCTCCAAGGCAGTTAACTCTGCTACATTATTGGTTGTGTGTTTACATGGGCTTCGGAAAAAACTGAGGTTGACCCATCCAGTTGCTTAGGATTTTCCCATACCGAGCAGTGCTTGGATTCCCTTTGGAAGCCCCATCAAATTTAATTTGAATAAATCCTTCACGGGGGGTAGCATAAGATAAAGAGGGAGAGGAGTGACGATGTAGGTGATGAGAGATCGAGATTGGCTATGATCATGGCTTCCTCTTGAACAATTTTCCAATATTATTTGACCCAAGTCTCCGACAAAATGGTCTCTCTTATGTTCTCTTTAATAATCTTCCAGATCTTCTATGGAGGAGTACATTGATCCTTGAAGATATATTTGTTGCGACTTTTCCAGATATTCCATACGAGGAAACCTGGGGTCAGGACCCAAGCCCGATTAAGAATATGGTTCATGAAAGAAGATATACTCCATTGTACCTGCGTGTCAATTAGACTCTTTGGCGAGGGGTCTGATTGGCCAAAATTACCCAAGACTCGGTTCCATAGGGGGGTTGTTGTTTGAGATCTATTAAATAATTTTTCTATATATTCTTCTTGTTGGTTTCATAGTAGGCATTTGGAAGGTCCTACAAGACCCTTCTCTAGCAAGTTATCCCATGATAGGAAACATTTTTTATCAAGCAACCACAGGAAGTGAGAAACTTTTGGTCAGAGTTTAGCAATCCAAATCTTGCACCAAATTGGTTCTCTAGGGAGATATTGATGCTCTGCAACCAGAGAGTAAGCTTCTCTAATTGAGTACATCCCCATCGGCATATATCCATAGTGTAGCTTGTCTATATTTTTGGAGATATAGATGTGTATCTCCTTCAACATATTGTGGTATGGCTCCCAATCAAGGTTGGATTCTAATCCGTGCCGTTCTTCCTTCTTTCTCGATTGTCTCCACTCATCGTTTGTTCCTACATTCTTCCAATATTCCTTAACTCTGAGTGTTTTTTGGGGTTGTAGAATGTTTTTAAACATGGATAAATTGGGATTATTCAGTAATTTGGGAAATTGATGCCACAAGCTTTTCCAATATAAAACAGAGTCACCTATGTGTATTTCCCATAACAGTTCATCTTTGACATTGGAACTATTCCTTACAACTCAGTTCCATACTGGTGATCCTGGGCCGAGGTCATCCAATCAAATTATCTCTTCTTTATTCCAACCCGTGGAATATTTTTGGAAACATATTTGTTTCCATAGTTCTCTCCCTCCTTGGATCCACCTCCACCAAAGTTTAATGCCCATTACTCTGCTTAAGGTTTCTAGATCTCAAATCCCTAGGTTTCTAAATCTTGAATCCCTAATTTTCCATTCAAATTTAGCAAACATAGCTTCTCCCATTACACCAGCGCCCATTTACACTAGGTAGTGCCACAGAAATTTCCAAAATATTTCCACCAATTATTGATAGATACGTCACGGACAAGTCAAGACACAGAGTTGATATAGTGGCATAGCTTGTACAACTTCCTTTAGCAATGTTGCTCTGTCAGTGTAATATTCCTTCTTAGGAATTTTTGCACTATGGAGAGTAAAAACGTTGTTTTCATAAAATTACATTACAGAATTGAAAAATACGACTTGGATCCTTTAGATTATGTTTTATAACCCTTAAATGCATAATGGGAGAAGAAACAAATCACTCTAGCTATGTTAAACAGATCTCTCCATGCTAATACCCCTCAAAAACACCCAAACCCCATGATTTCACCAAACAAAAATTATGAGCATGTAACAGCGTTATTCTAAGAGGGTTTCTACAACCAAATATGAGTCATAATAGATCATGGAGATTTCATTAATAAAAGAGCCAAGAAAAATGGAGTTTTAGCCTCTTTTACACAAAATTGAGACAATCCGGCAAGGGTTTCATAAGAGAAAAAGTAAAAAATGATATATTTGCATGAAATCACGCAATTTACTGCAAATTTGTATACGATATGGCTGAATAATACATGACAGCACATAAAAATGGCCGAAGATCCTCTCGACTAGCCTTCCAGGAGAGAAAGAGCCCCCTTCTCCAAGAAACTAGCACAAAATCAAGGGATTTAACCCTACCACGGCATCACCTTCAGAAATGACACAGTTTCTGCAAGATACTGTGCTGTAGGAGTTGGTGACTGCTTCACCCCAAGTCAGATAGTGGAAATGTAGCCCAGAATTCTCCTTTTAGATCCCTTCAACAAGTTGAAACAAGAGAGAGAGTGGAACTCCCGCATGAGAATCCCTTGCACTAAACAGTGCAGCAAACCTAGCTAAGTAGCTGAAGCATGCAAGAATTCATAAGACTCAAACATAGACAAGATTCTGAATGAGTCTCATGGCTTCCCTCCCTTCCTTTTTATTCTTGGTGAGCCTCCTTACCCTAGACCCCACACATTCATGAGGTTACTTCATTGCAAAGAGTCCTCCATCAAAACCATGTTGTTCCCACTAGTTTTCCTCCTCTTTTAGCAGCGCTATTGACCTGGTCAACAAGGTTCTAGTCCTCATGCATTTCCCCCTTTTCACACCAAGGGTGGCTTTATTTTTCCTTCTTACACAAACCCCTTTTCACATTGGGAATGTTTTATTTCTACTAAAGAGATTTAAGGGTCTCTCTAAGCCATTTATTCTTCTAACCTACCAAATAGAGCAACATATAATATTCCAACTAGAAACAGCTAATTAGGAATATTACAGTCCTCCCCTCTCAAAATTTTCTTGTCCTCAAGCAATAGCAAAGAAGGATACTGTAAGATCTTCTCTCCTTCCCAAGTGGCATCCTCATCAGGAAGATTCCTCCATCGAATCAGTTATTCTTTGATTACCCTTCTCCTTAGCTGCCTCTCTCGTGTATCCAAAATTGCCTCAAGCTGCAAAACTAGATGGCCTTCATCATCAATAGGTGGGACATCCATGTTGGAAACTATATTATGTCCAATGGCCTTCTTAAGGCATGAAACATGAAATATATTGTGGATCTTGCTCCCCTTGGGAAGCTCCAACTCATATGCAACTTCCCCAACACGATGGATCACCTTATATGGCCCATAGAAACGTGGTTTGAGCTTTTTAGCCCCTTTCTCCTTGAGTGTAGATTGCCTATAAGGCTGAAGCTGAAGATAGACTATATCATCTACCTCAAACTGTCTCTCTATATGACCACGGTCTGCATATATCTTTTGTTGATTTTGGGTAGTAGCAATGTTGTCTTTAAGGGCCTGAAGTATGTCTTCACTCTCCTGAATCCATTCCTTTTCTCCGGGAGCCTTTCTTGCTCCAAACATGACATCAAAAAATGAGAGTGCATCATACCCATAGAGAGCTCGAAATGGGGTCATACCAATGGAAATATGGTAAGTGGTGTTGTAACAATACTCCCCCAAATGGAGCCAACGCAGCCATGCCTTCTGCTGCCCTGCAACATAGTTTCTCAAGTAGCCTTCCAGCCACTTGTTCACTATTTCAGTCTGTCCATCGGTCTGTGGATGGTAGCTGGTACTTGTTGTCAATTCAGTCCCCACTAATCGAAAGAGTTCTTGCCAAAAGCCACCCATGAAGCGGCTGTCTCGATCACTCACTATGGTATTTAGGAGACCATGGTGTCTAAACACATCTCTGAAGAAGAGCTCAGCAACCTGTGAAGCAGTATAATGTGTGGAAATGGAAAAGAAGTGTGAATACTTTGTTAGTCTATCAACAACTACAAAGATACAATTCTTACCCTGAACAATAGGTAGACAGGTGATGAAGTCCATGGAGATGCTTTCCCATTTTCTATCTGAAATGGGTAGTGGTTGCAATAATCCGGCATGATGAGTGTGTTCTCCCTTGTTTTGTTGACAAACTATACACTCCTTGATATGTTGGAGCACATCCTCCTTGAGACCCTTCCATGGGAATCTCTCCCTTATGGCTCGGTAAGTCTTTGTGAATCCTTGATGCCCTGAAAGTGGGGAATCATGTGATGCTTGTAATATGTTCTCTTTGAGCTTAGAATTCTTAGCCAAAAAGACCCGGTCTTGGTAATAGATGATTTCATCCATCACTCTATACCTCTCATCAGCTATCACCCCATCAAGTATCTCACATGCAAAGTTATCCTTGGAGTACTCAACCAACAATTAAGCCTTCCAATATGTGTCCATGCCCCTCAAGGACAGCGTTGAGCATCAGCCACTATATTGCTCTTCCCCTTGACATACTCTATGTCAAAGTCATAAGCTTGGATTTTTCTTACCCATTTTTGTTGTCTTTTTTGGAGCTGCTTTTGTTCAAGAAAGAATCTGAGACTGTTATGATCAGTTTTCACCCTGAATTTATTCCCCACCAAGTATTTCCGGAATTTGGCTAAGGCATGCAAAATAGCCAAAATTTCTTTATCATATATGGGGCATAGCCTTTCATGTGGTAGCAACTTCCTGCTCTCAAAGGCTATAGGATGCCCTCCTTGCATCAAGACTACTCCAATTCCTTCACTTGATGAATCACATTCTAACATAAAAGGTTGAGATAAATCAGGTAAAACTAATACTGGACAACTACTCATTACCTCTTTCAGCTTATCAAAAGCCCTCTGCGTTGTAGGTGTCCAATTGAAATCTCCCTTATTGGTAAAGTATGTAAGTGGTGCTGCAAGTTGAGAGAATGCTTTGAAAAACTTCAGGTAATATGTGTATATGTCTACAAATCCCCGAAGTTCTATAACATTCCTTGGCTCGGGCCAATCCTTGATTGCCCGGATCTTTTCTTCATGCACTCTTACTCCATCCACTCCATTGATGTGGCCCAAGTAAATCATCTCCGTGAGGCCAAACTCACATTTAGAGAGTTTAGCATAGAATTGTTGCTCCTTGAGAATATGTAACATTGTCTCAATATGTTGCAAATGTTCCTCCCATGTACGGCTGTAAATAAGAATATCATCAAAGAAGACCAATACAAACTTCCTTAGATGACCATGGAAAATGTGGTTCATGCAAGACTGGAATTTTGCTAGGGAATTGTTCAAACCAAATGGCATTACCAAGAACTCAAAATTCCCATAGTGACACCTAAAGGTTGTTTTGGGAATTTCTTGATCCCTTACCCTGATTTGGTGATATCTGGACCTCAAGTCAATCTTAGAGAAATATTTGGATCCTCTTAGCTCATCCATCAGCTCATCGATCCTGGGAATTGGTTATCTATTCTTCATGGTATTTTTTTTTAGGGCTCTATAGTCAATGCACATCCTCAATGTGTCATCATTCTTCTTTACCAAGACCATTGAAGATGAAAAAGGTCTAGTGCTAGGCTGGATATGTCCTAGAGCTATTAGTTCTTGAATATCCCTTTCAATTTCATCCCTATAAGCTTTGGGATTCCTATAAGGGGTGGTAATCACAGCTTGAATCCCTTGCTCCAACTCAATAGTGTGTTCAAATCCTCTATTAGGAGGTCTCCCCAGTGGAATATCCCCAAATACTACAGAATACCGATGTAAGAGAGACTGCACATCAGGATGCATTGGGGATTCCTTGACTCCAGCTTCAGATAAACGTAGTTCTACTGCCCATTCTATGTCTCCTCTACGTAATTCTACCTCCATATTTTGGGTTGAAACAATCTAAGGTGGGTAAGAGTGCATGCCTTTTATTTTTTGATGCTTACCATTCTCCTTCTCTACCCATTCCATCTCTAGAGTCTCCCAATCAGTGGTGACTCTCCCAAGAGTGATTAGCCATTAGACACCCAATATAACATTGGTGTCAGGAATATCAACCACAAAGAAGTGGTTTGCCATAGTGTAGGTTCCCATAGTGATAGACAATTCTGGAACATACTTGACACACTGCAAAGTTCTGGCTCCCGGAACCAAGACTGAAAACCCTTCAAAGTCTTCCATATGAATGCCCCTCTTCTTTTCTAGTTGTGAATCACAAAGTTATGAGTAGCTCCACTATATACTAGCATTGATACTCTTTGCCCCATAACAGTACCTCTAACTCTTAAACTCAGATATTTAGGGACTCCTCTTAACGCTGCAAGAGCTCCTCCCATTGGAGAAAAATTTTTCACTGCATCTTCTGTAGGTAGTACAGCGCTGACCTTCTCTTCTTTATCAGAAAATATCTCAATATAATGAGCCTTACCTGCAACACATTCATGGTTTGGCACCCATGGCTTTTGAAAATTAAGGCAAAGTTTCTCCCTCCTTAATCTCCTCTTATTATGGTCAAGAGATGTCTTCTTTGGCCATGAAGAATTCTCTTGCTGCAGTAATGCCTTTTCCTTAGGCAAAGCATGTTGCAAATCTCTAGCCTTCTCCACAGCCTCTAGGAGTGCAGTTGGTTTGGTGAATCTGACCAACCCATGCAATGGTTTAGTCAACCCATCAATAAACATACATACCCTTCTACTCATAGTGAGGTTGGATACCATTACTGAAAGCTTCAAATATTCAGCAATATAATCTTCTAGATCTCCCTTTTGTTTGAGCTTGATTAGCTCAACAAAATGGGCCTCTAGATCCCTTGGATCAAATATCTCTACTAGTCTCTTGGTGAAGACTAAGTATGAAGTGATTGAGCATGTCCAAGTGTAGTTAGCCCATAGAACCACCATTCATGAGCCTACCGTTCCAAGTGCAACGCAACTATTTTGATAGCCTCTATTTTAGAAACTCTATTGAGCTGAAAGTAAGTATCCAGCTTCTCCACACAAGCCTTGGTTGTGCACTTAGGTGATCCATCATATATAGGCAAGAAGAATCTCCCCATACTATGCTGCAGGTCTGATTCCTGCACAAATCCTCCCCTCTTATGGTGATAGCAAGTTCTCCTCCCTTCCTTGATCCGGAAAAATTCCTGAAAGCTCAAGTGTTCTTTGAACCTTCGGGATTGGGACTCATACTCCAAGAAATAGTCACCAAGGGTTTCTTCCTCCTTGTCTTCATATATGAATGAGGGCATAGTGGAGCATTGTATTGAAGGATGTGTAGCTGATTGTCCACACAGGGTGAGGTGCTAGTGCTTGCTTCATGGTAAAACCCCCTAGGGCCTTCTTTATGCCTCATCTCCTTGAGATATCTTGAAATTTTATTCATGGTTTGAAGAAGGAGATTTGTAATATATTTCTCCTCCATACTGTAGATATATTGTCCCCACAAGCTGAGCCAAGAGCAGAGCTCTGATACCACTGTAATATTCCTTCTTAGGAATTTCTTCACTATGGAGAGTAAAAACACTATTTTCAGAAAATTACGTTACAGAATTGAAAAATAGGACTTGGAACCTTTATATTATGCTTTATAACCCTTACATGCAAAATGGAAGCATAAACAAATCACTCTAGCTATGTTAAACATATCTCCCCATGCGAATACCCCTCAAAAACACCCAAACCCCATGATTTCACCAAACAGAAATTATGAAGCATGTAACAGTGTTATTATAAGAGGGTTTCTACAGAAAAATATTTTTCATAATAGATCATGGAGATTTCATTAATCAAAGAGCCAAAAAATGGAGTTTTAGCCTCTTTTACACAAAATGGAGATAACCTGGCAAGGGTTTCATAAGAGCACAAGTACAAAATGATATCTCTGCATAAAATCGCATAATTTACTGCAACTTTATATATGATATGGCTGAATAATACATTAGAGCGCATAAAAATGGTTGAAGATCCTCCCACTAGCCTTCCAGGAGAGAAAGATCCCCCTTCTCCAAGAAACTAGCACAAAATCAATGGATTTAACCCTACCACAGCATCACCTTCAGAAATGATGCAGTTTCTACAAGAGACCGCGCTGTAGGAGTTGGTGACTGCTTGACCCCAAATCAGATAGTGGAAATGTAGCCCAAAATTCTCCTCTTAGATCCCTTCAACAAGCTGAACCAAGAAAGAGATTGGAACTCCCGCATGAGAATCCCTTGCACTAAACAGTGCAGCAAACCCAGCTAAACAGCTGAAGCATGCAAGAAGTCATAAGACTCAAACATAGACAAGATTCTAAATGACTCTCATGGCTGCCCTCCCTTCCTTTTTATTCTTGGTGAGCCTCCTTACCCTGGACCCCACACATTCATGAGGTTACTTCATTGCAAAGAGTCCTCCATCAAAACTGCGTTGTTCCCACTGGTTTTCCTCCTCTTTTAGCAGCGTTGTTGACCTGGTCAACAAGGTTCTAGTCCTCATGCATTGCCCCCTTTTCACACCAAGGGTGGCTTTATTTTTCCTTCTTACACAAACCCCTTCTCACATCGGGAATGGTTTATTTCTACTAAAGAGATTTAAGGGTCTCTCTACCCCATTTATTCTTCTAACTTGCCAAATAGAGCAACATATAATATTCCAACTAGTAGCAGCTAATTTGGAATATTAAAATCAACAAGATTGAGCGCATGAAACATCCAAGATGATATTTTTTTGGCTAGATACCACAGATATCATTCTAGTGGGAAATCCTTAATGGGATGACCACTAAGGGCACGCTTAGGTACTTGGAAGGGAGTGTACCAATTGTAAAATCCAGGATTATTGCTAGATGTTTATGGATCTAAATAGGAGTATTGAAGAAAAATATGCTTGATTATGCCTTTTTTATATACATACTTGATGTTATCATGAAGTTTTCCAGAATTGCACGAACGACATGGGATTCCTGAATTTTTAGCTCCCCAAACAACATGTTTTCATCAACAAATTATTGGTGCGTCGTTGAGAGATCGGTAACTTGGATCTTGAGACCCTTGATTTGGCCCCTTTGTTTTAATTTTTGAATCAATCAGCCCAGGCCCTGAGCTACAATGATGAACATGAATGGGGATAGTGGACCCCCTTGTCTCAATCCTCAACTGGAGCAAAGAGTTCTGGAGTGAGATCCGTTAAGAAGGATATAGAAGAATGGATTAGAAACCACTGAGCTAATCCAGCTGATCCACTCTTTAGAGAATCCAAAAGGTGAAAAAATATGGAAGATGAATTGTCATTTGAGGCGATTGTAGGATTTGGATAAATCTAGTTTCATGAGCATCCCATGTTGACGCTGAGATTTGAGCGATTAAATGGTTTCACAGGTTGAAATTTTTTCATCCAGGATTTGGTGGCCTTCAAAAAAGTCGGTATGCTCTGGTCTAATGATAATATTTAGCTAGTGTTTTAATCTACAAACCATAAGAGATGAGATAATTTTATATATTAAATTTCATAATGCAATGGGTCGATAACCAATAGGGTTATCTTCCTGATGCTTTTTAGAAATCAACACTAAGAATGTCGCATTAAACCCAAACCAAATATTCTTCCTTTTTCACGCCCTCGCAATTAACGCTACAATCTCATCTCCCAAAAATGGCCAACATGCCTTGTAAAATTCAATAGTGAATCCATTCAGGCCTGGGGACTTATTGTTTGGCATATATTTGATGATAGACTCAACTTCCTCCTTGTTTATTGGCCTCATCAGGGCTCCATTTTTCTCTTGTGATATTAGTTTTGGAATGATACCTCTAATTTGGTTTATGGCTTTGGAACGGTGTTGGTATTCTTCTAATAATATTTTGGAGAAGAAGGAAATAAATTCCTTTTCCATTTATTAATGGTCTAAAAGTATCTCCCCTGAGGTTGTAGATAAGGAGAGGATATGGTTCTTATGTCTATGGTTGATCATGGAGCGATGAAATAACTTATTTTTTTGCTCGCCCCTCTTCCAACCATTGAATTATTTATTTTTCTCTCCACAATATTTCTTCATGTTTACATCTTTCTTTGAGATCCTTTAAAATTCTTCCCTCCTCTATGGTGATATCTTCCGTTCTACCCTCTCTTATTATTTTTCCTTGTAGATCCTCCATTCATGCCTCTAGTTTCTTTTTTTCTTGGATGATGTTACCAAATTCCTCTTTAATCCATGAATTTATCATGCATTTTAATTCTTTCAGTTTCTTTTGCAAACACTTCATACAGTTGTGCCCTTCCACTTTTATCGCCCCCCACCATTATTTTAATTTGGCTATAACATTTCGGATTCTTAGCCAGAAACATTTAAAACTGAATGTTTGATTATAGGGCACTGATTTGATATCAAATTCTAATTGAATGGGCCAATAATCCTATCCCATACAAGGTAAAATCATGGCCTCCAAAAAGGCACCTCTATTAATCAGCTCTTCTGATACGAGAAAGCAATCTATTTTACTAGATATTTGACAGCTTCCCCCCTATGATTATTCCAGGTGTGGATTCCATTACTCATCTCAACCTCTACAAGCTTAAGTTTTGTTTTTCTGTGAGCATCCACAACCATAGAGGTGCTACATGGACAACATTTGACTAAAAGATGCTCCAATTTCTCACCTGAAATTTTTATTTCCTGTAACAGAAAAATCTATGGATTTTCCTTTTTAATTTTAATTGAAGATGTCATAGCTTACCAGGAATATTGAAGCCCCAAATTTTCCACCAAACTATATTCATTGGTTAACCTATGAGGAGCGAGGAACGTGTTAAGTGAGTTGACTCATTTTCCCCGAGATCAAAAGGAAATCACTTGCTTCTTTAAAGTCCTCTTTTATTGATTTACATCCTCTTTTTCCTTTTTCAACAAGAATGAGGGTCGATTGAGAAGAGGAGTGTTTCCCTATATCCTTATTAATTTTGATTTGGTTTGGCTCCTTATCCTGCTGGGAGATTTTTCTGCACCATTGACTAAAAATATGTTGAAAGATGGCTAGTTGGTTGGAGGGGATGTCTTGCGCCTATCCTTTCGCTCAAACTCTAAAGAAGTCAAGCATCTTCTTTTCATCTGAGTTTAGTCTATTTTTATTCTCTTAAACTTTTATTATCTTGCTATTTTGAACCAGGATTTCCTTTATTTTACAATATTCCTCCAAATCCTTTGGTGATTTCCTATTTGAAATGCTTCTTTCTCTATTTTTGGATTGAATTTTCTTTGTCTCCATTGCATGGGTCACCACCTATGTCTCCCTTAGAGCTGTCGGTTCCTCCATATCTAAATTTGCGAGAGCAGAAAAAGGGTTATCATCTGGTATATTCGGAGTACTACTTCGAGTCCCAATCTTCCTTGTTTGCTCCATTGTCACAGGTGCCCAAGGCTACAAATAGGAATATTGGGCATGTGTACTTCCTAACAAAGGAGGCTAAGGCCTTGGGATTTTACCTTTGCAAGATCAAACCACCTAGAACCCATCTATTATAGCATCATTCAACACTTTTTTAGACCTGATGCTCTTTTATGGCGCTAGGAAGTCCTTTTTCCCATGCAGACTTGATCTTATATTAAAAAAAATATTTCAAAATCCATACGTGACTCTACCCACACTAAATCACATATATACATGGCTCCTATAACACTACACCCATGTATTCACATAACTCCCAACATAATTGCGATTCAAGTTGGGATTCAATGCTTCAACAAGCTGAACCAACAAAGAGACTGGAACTCTTGCATGAGAATCCCTTGCACTAAACAGTGCAACAAACCCAGCTAAAAAGTTGAAGCATGCAAGAAGTCATAAGACTCAAACATAGACAAGATTTTGAATGACTCTCATGACTTCCCTCCCTCACTTTTTATTCTTAGTGAGCCTCCTTACCCTAGACCCCACACATTCATGAGGTTTTCATTGCAAAGAGTCCTCCATCAAAACTGTGTTGTTCCCATTGGTTTTCCTCCTCTTTTAGCAGCGTTGTTGACCTGGTCAACAAGGTTCTAGTCCTCATGCATTGCCCCCTTTTCACACCAAGGGTGGATTTATTTTTCCTTCTTACACAAACCCCTTTTCACATTGGGAATGTTTTATTTCTAATAAAGAGATTTAAGAGTTTCTCTACTGCATTTATTCTTCTAACCTGCAAAATAGAGCAACATATAATATTCAAACTAGCAACAGCTAATTGGGAATATTACATTCCTCCCCTCTCAAAATTTTATTGTCCTCAAGCAACAACAAAGAAGGATGCTGTAAGATCTTATCTCCTTCGCAAGTGGCATCCTCATCAGGAAGATTCCTCCATCGAATCAGATATTCTTTGATTACCCTGCTCCTTAGTTGCCTTTATTATGTATCCAGAATTGCCTCAAGTTGCAAAACTAGATGGCCTTCATCATCAATAGGTGGGAGTTCCATGTTGGCAACTATATTATGTCCAATGGCCCTCTTGAGACATGAGACATGAAAGATATTGTGGATCTTGATCCCCTTGGGAAGCTCCAACTCATATGCAACTTCCCCGACATGACGGATCACCTTATATGGCCCATAGAAACATGGTTTGAGCTTTTTAGCCCCTTTCTCCTTGAGTGTAGATTGCCTATTGTTAGCCCCCTATAAATTCCTTGACAAGCAATGCAAGGGGGCCAATTTGTTTTATGAGCCTTCAAGGAATGCATTTATCTTGAAAACACATCATCCTTGAAGCCTCCTTGTGGCTTTTCCCTTTGATGAAATCCCCTCTGCTGATTCCCATTATAAAGCCTCTCTGATTGTAGAAAATTGTGCTCCAAAAGGCCTACATTTATCCCTGGTATCCTTGCAAAGTGCCCTGTTTTAACCTTTGTTTTCCCCTTGTCAATTTCCCCTCCAACCCCCTAAATCCTCCCAAAATCCCCTTATATCCGCACACACCGCTGTCAATGTTTTCTCCTTTTTCCTCTATTTTTACCTGGCTCTGCTCAATATTAGCATCAAAACTGGGCCAAATAATCATATTCTTCATGTCTATGGGTTTAGCACCTTTCGGCCAGCCCCCTAACCTTCTCCACCACGTGACTCGGGCGCCGAAACCACGCGCTAGCCCGAAAAAGCGCTTAGCGCAAATATGTATCGGGCGCATTTGGAACCGTCTATCTGTATAGATCGGATGGTCGTCGCATTCCCCATGGTGCCCATCACCCACCTCCTTTCACCGTTCATCGCATCTCAACTGTCCATTTACCCGTCGATCAATGGTCAGAGATTCACCCGCCCGGTGGTCCCCATAATGCACACTGTTCATAAACCACCGGTTTCCATCGCACCACGTTTGGAGGATGGGTGGTAATTTTATTTTCGGAGCGATTCCACTCATCGCCCGACACGTGGGTTTGTCACTATTTCAAAACCGCCCCCCCCATCGCGCGTTATCGTTCGGCATTTGACCTGGCGCGATATGCATATACACCGTCCGATCTATGATCGTCCATCCAACACTCACCCACTTAAGATGCACGAGAGTTAAACAAGGTAGCCGTACCGGCCCGTTCTGTCTGTCGCGCTCTCTCGCGTGTTTTCCACCATTGATCTCCAGACGGGACGGTCTAGATTCATTCACCCTCGTCAGAAAGCTTCTTTCAAAATTCGTCGATCTCCTCCTAAGATCGGGATGGTCCGATTCGATTGCATGTCCCACCACCACCTCCGCCCGCCACATCATCTTTCCATGTGTGTTTTGTCATATTTCACCCGTCCCTATAAATTCATTAAAGGTCAAATTTTGAAATGCTTTAACAAATTTCCATCTCGTCGTCTTCCCATGCATCTCCCTCTATTCTATGGTTTTCCTCCACAGTTGCCGCTGCATTCATTGTTCTTCATCCATGCTGCGTTACCATTTCAGCGGTCGCCCATAGCATCCACCACCTCCATGCATGGTTTTTCTTAATTTTTTTTCATGTTTTCAGGGTTATAGGTGGCGAAAAACCGCCATGATTCATATTCACTATTGTGGTGGTACAGTGCGCAGAAGAAGCTGAATTTAGAGCCTGATATTACAGGGAAATGTCCAAAAAGGTGTCTGCGACATAAATTTCATTGAAGGACAGAATTAAAGCTCTGAAAAACCTCTTCGACGCCATTAAAGCACAGATTTCGTAGTAATAGGAAATCGAGAAAGCGACAAAGAGTATCAGTGGAAAAATAGCGCGTTTAAGGCCTGTAATTGCAGATTTTGAGCCTTAATCCAATTATTCAAAGACAAGGTACCAGAATCAAAGACCCCGTGGATCGCTCAAAAGGTCCAATGCACAGAAAATAATACTATCAAGGTTTCACATCAGCAGAAAGTTATTCCATAAAAGGACACAGTATCCATATTGCTTTTATTCTATGCCATGCCCCTGAGAAGATTTTCGCCCTGACAACAGTCCTATGCTACCATTGCATTAGTTATACAGTATGGCATACCCTAGCATCATCGTTCTGCATTTTGTTCAATACACCAGAGACATACCTAGAGTAAATGGAAATATGACGAAGACCACTCCATCATCCAACGAGTACCAGAGATAAATGCCCAGAATTTAAACTGAATGGAGCCTCGGCCCTCCTTGTTGTTTCAGAGTTTTAATGCTGCATTTAAGTTTACATCTACTCATGTTATTCTTTTCTCCTATAAGAGTCCTTGAGAACATATTGTAAAGGTTGTTTTTGTTTTTTTGTTGTTGTTCGGTTGTTACCGATTGTAGTTAGAGGGATTAAGTTTTGACTGTTAGAACAGTTTTGGGAGAAAGTAGTAGAGTCGTTTGTATTGTAGTAGGCTGGGAGGAGAAGTTTGGATTGTAACAGCCATTGAGCTCAGTGTATGTGACTGGTTTTGCATCAATTAATCAAGCACATTTATTTGGATCTTGGTCTATTACTACGGGTGATGTTTTCTTATATTATTGTTTTATTACATTTTCATGTTGTTCATTGGTCTTCTGGGCTCGCATCAGAAATATGGCATAGGATTTACCCTTGTTAGGTACCCTATGTCTCTGCTCTCCTTCCCTTCAATGTTTTCTGCTAAATGTGTTATCTAAGGGTTGATTTCAGTTAATTAACCAGTGTAGTGGATGTCATTGCCTGCTAGCTAATGTATGAATTAATGAAATCTATCTTTAGTTGTTCTTGTGGGGTTTAAGCTGGAAGATTTGGGAACACTAGGGATTAGAGTTAGCCCTGTCCACTAGGATCCTTGTGCGACAAGCTGGCCTTTCTAAGATCTCTTGCTGGTGTCAAAGCATTGAAGGTTCAAAGTCCTTCTCTGATCTACAAACCCTGACTCTGTTAAACTTATCTCTGTTTTTTCCTTGGAGCATGCTAAAGCTGACCCGGAGTTAAATGACCTCTGGTCCGATCTATAAGTTGCCCCTTTGTCCCTCCTTTGAGAGTTTCCTATGAGATGTCCAAGCAGGTCTGGAGTTAAATGACCTCTAACCTGATCTATAGATAGAAATTGGGTTTCTTTCCTTCTTTCACTTTCAATCCTTAATGTTCCATCCCACCATCTATCTAAAAATATCCTTTATTGTAGATGACTTGCCCTCTGAAAGCCTTGGCTAGTTGTTGCATGTAATTACCTTTCATGACTCCATAGCCCAATGGATGACACTTTCTTGACCTATCCTCTTTGCTGAAACATCTTGCTACTTTGTTCCTTTTCTCCCATCACTTTCTCATACTATGATCTCATGACCAACCCAACAACCAACCAACCAAATCATCTTAAAACCCCCTTTGTTCTTCATAACTAGCCTAACATCTCATTTGAGCTTCAAAGATATACCATTCTTTGTTTTATTGGAGAGATCCCTCTCCAGGTCCAGGAGGGCTAGATCCTAGGGCCCCGAAGTGGTTCTGATGTTGTCTCATCTTTGGGTGTTGCCAATCTGGCCAAAACATGGGAACCCCAACATCGTTTACCAAACCTACCCTG